>NC_061166.1:50481478-50541478 GCF_022113875.1 Hydra vulgaris | reverse complement strand
ACGCATTCTTCTAAAAGTGTCAGCAGGGCCGTCCCGAAGAGATTTCTTACAGGGAGGGGGTCGTATGTGTTTTTTGCCAACTGGGCCGTTTTCTTTATTTATTTATATTTTAAGACATATTTAAAATATGTTCTGAACTAATCAAATGCCGGCTAGGTAATTATACTGCTTTCTATTATCACCATTTTTTTTTTTTGTTGTTCACCTACTCAAGGCCGAGAAGGCCACTACAGACGAGGAGGCTACTTAATAGTGGTTAAAACCCTCTCTCAACTTTATAACTCCACGAACCTTGACGAACAAGGCCGCTGGGCGGAGAAACAAGTTGATATAAAGTCAATTCAAAAAATACAAAACTTGAACTTCACTGCTCACATTTTGGTATGCTCATATGTTTTAGGTGCTCATATTTTCTAGGTGCTCATATTACCCAATTTTTTGTTTGTTTGTTTTATGAAGAATTTAAATTCCGCTAGTAAGAATTGTTTTTTCAAAAAAAACATCTTTAGACAGTTATCAAAACAAAAACAAAGATTAATAGAAGAGTATATTAAATAATAAAAGACAAAAATAAGACAGTAGCCAAAAAATTACTTACAATGATAAAAACTTTTTAAAAACCCTTGAAATGAACAAAGATCAGTTATCAAAACAAAACAAAGATTAATAGAAGAGTATATAAATAATAAAAAGACAAAAATAAGACAGTAACCAAAAAATTACTTACAATGATAAAAACTTTTTAAAAACCCTTGAAATGAACAAAGATATACAGCAGATATATCTCCACACAAAAACATATAATGTAGAACATTGACTGCAAAATGTAAAGTATACATTTAAAAATATAAAGCCTCAGCTGTAATGAATGGAAAAAAAACAATAATGCTAATGTGTACACTTTAGCATTCATGTTTTTTTCAAATTAAAAATACGTTTACACGTGTAAATGTATTTTGCTTTGCATCGTGTAAACGTATCACTTTCAGACAGTACTTTGCGTATGGGCCTACTCGGGCATTGCCCGCGGGCTCTGCACTCATAAAGAACACAAAACCCATTAATTCAACACACTTTTTAAAAAAACTTAAGTAAAAATTTAAAAGTAAATATTGGTCTGATTCTGAATAAAAAGATAAAATAATAATTAAAAATAAAAATATTTTTTTTATAACTGTAATAAAAGATAATATATAAAACAAAATAAAATAATTTTAATCGTGAATTTAAGTGTTATAGCCTAATAAGAAAGTAATTAAATTTTATAATTACTCAAAACATCGCGCTTGTGCATTAGAATTTAACTATTTTACTACAAGAGAAAGCCCAAGGACAAAGCAAGGGAATGGACCTTAGAGAAATGAGAATATATCTTAATAAATACGAGTTGAAAGCTAACGGCAGATGTCCTGATTTACAATACAATTTAAAAAAAAAATGTTTTCAAAATAAGCATTTCTAATTTCCATCACTAACCATCCCCTCTTCCTAAAAAAATGTCTCTATGTGTCCATGGTGGGGACCCTGTCCATACCTAGGGCCCTTCTAATGTTAAAACGGCCCTGCTTTTAGGCAGTTTATAACTGGTGGAATCTAAAATAATTTTTACTTTTAGTATTGGAGATTTTTTTTTTATAAAAACCTCTCTTTTGGTATTCAGGATCAAAGGTTTTTTTTTTACTTTTATCGCTTGATCATTCCGAACATAAGTTGAAATCCCTCCTTCCTTTTTACGCTTTTCTTTTAGAAGATATAGTTTATTTACAATTTACAAAAAAATTATGAAACTTGAAAGAGTTTGATAGTTATTTTGTTTTGGTTCATCAGAACAACAAGTTTTTGTTCAAACTGAATAGATTATTTCAATTGATTATGAAGTCTTTAAATTTGTCAACATTTTTATTTATGCTTATATTAATATTGTGTACTGCCGTTAAATTATATTTAAAAGGTTTCAGGTTCAAGTTTTTGCTTTGAAATCCGGCGAATTGAAATTGTTTATTTGAAAAAATTGCGTATTACGTCAAAATACTTGTTAAGTTAGTTGTTCGCCGTTTCAAAGATGTTTCAAAGACGTTTCAAAAATGTTTCAAAGATGTTGTTTTATTAGATTATTAGTTACTGATGTTTAATTAAAAGTTTGACTAATAAAGAAATATGCAGCGCTAATTTTATACCTTGACTAAATATTTGATCGCATTTTAAAACTGTATTTTACCTTTGTTGCGTAATATTTTTATTTCTTCCCATAGTTTGCTTTAATATTCGATTTTTTCTTGAGCTAAGTCTGTACTAACCAGTTCTTTTACAATGTTTTACTTCGTTTAGTACGCAGTTCAGCAAACTGTTCTTGTTTTCGTCATGGAACTTAAAAAGCTTTAGAACTATTGTTCTTGGTTTTACCTTTATGTTGACCGAAACGATGAGCTTGTTTTGCTATATATTCAGTTTTTTTAAATTTCTTTTACCGCTTTTTTGCAATCGTCTTTCCCCAGGTGTTTCTTGTAGTCCATCTATTTATAAAATTTCTTCTTGATCAATTTTTCAAGTCTATTGATTGTTTATTTAAGATATTGATTTCATTGTTTAAGTATTTTTTATCTGTGATATTTTTTTACTAAGTTTTATCTTCTTGAAAACTGAGACTGTCCTTAATGTTATTCAAACCTTTTTTTATTAACAGATAAAAATGGATTGTATGATAATACATAAATGTGTAATAAATGAATTTTTGACAAATTATTTATCAAGTAGCTTAATATTCTTTAAACGAAAAGAAAGAAGCAACTCTTTATATTGAAGAGATTTTACAATTTGTTATTTTAACATAAAATGATTAACACTAAAGAATACTACCGTCAACAATTGCAATAATTCGAAATTTTTCAGAGGTTTTGCAAACTTAAGTATGGTCATAATTATCTCAATCGAGAATGTTTTTTGCAAAAAATTGCGGTATTTGGAACAAAAGTATGGGACCAAAAACAATTAATATATTTTTCAGCATGTTATACTATACTTAAATTCATTGACAGGTTTTAAAATTCATTTAATAATCTTTTAGTGTACGAAAATTATAACCATGTGAAATTTACGACCCCCTCATTTTAGAGAGGGTAAAAATTTTACATGGTCATAATATTTGAACCTTAAAAGATTTTTAAACAAAAAATTTAAATTTAGAGTATTTAAACTTATATAAAGAGTAAAACTTCCCTCTCCCTTGCTTATCCCACGCTACTTAGGACGGTATTTTTTTTTCTTAGGAAAAACTTTTCTAAAAAAAAAATAAAAAGTTACAAATAATTGATGTCAACATTATGTGTTACTTACATATTTTTAAATCGTTGTAGTTTCATCTCTTTTTCACACAAGGTAAATTTAATCAAATGCTTAATTGATAGAACCTTCAAAATTAATAATACAAAGCTTGGTTGTTTATTATGACACTAAAAATCTATTTAAGATTCTCAAAAGTAGCATGTATCCAACCAGGCTTTAAAATAAAATTTATAATTATTATCTAACCAAAAAAACTATTTCTACAAATCAACACGAATCCGAAAACTAAGAAATTATAAAAAACTACTTTACACTTAATTTGGTAATAAATCTGATCAAACAAAACTCTATCATTAAAAAACATTGTAAACCTCAAACCATCGGTTGTTTATAAATTTGTATGCGCATAATGTAATTTCTGTTAAATAGGCCACTTCTCGTCAGCATGAAACACGTATGATTGAACACTACATGGAAGACAAAAACTCAAACATATGCAAACATCTCCATACTAACAATAATTGTTTTAATAATTATAATAATAACTGTTTCTCGATATTGGGTTCCAGGCCTTCAATAAATAGGGTTCCAGGCCTCCAATAAATTTGAACTTAAGATTGTTCATTGAATGGAAAAATCCAGAACAAAACAAACCATTATAAAATATCACTTTTCACATAAAAGTTACCATTTTATTAGTCGTTAACCTTTTATTAAACAATTTAATAACTTTTTTATTCTATATTTTTTTGCTATTGCCTATTTTGTCGCAATTAATAAAATAAAAAATTGTAATTCATATTTTATTAACTTATAATATTTGTATATAAAATTAAATAAGTTATAGTTATTATTAAATATATATATATATATATATATATATATATATATATATATATATATATATATATATATATATATATATATATATATATATATAAAGTAAAAGATAGTCAAGCCAGTAAACAAAAGTAAATCTTTTTTTCTCAAAATATTTATTACTAAAAATATTTTTTTTATTTTTCCAAAAAATACATTAATGCAAAGTATTTTTATATAATTAATTAAATAAACTTTAAGCACTAGAGGCCTTTCAAAAAATCATCAGTAGTGCTGTTATGGTATTATAGCAAAATTTTTGTATACAAAATAAATTTAATTGCATATTGTTGCTATGAGTAACTATTTTGAAAAATTCAATTCTGATAATACACAGGAAGTATCAATTAAAAGTACCATGTTTTGTTTGTGCAGATGCTTTTTGTATGATAAAAAAAAACTTTCATTGTTAAGCTCAAGGAAAACAAAAAGTTGAAAACAAGGTTCAACTACATTTTGGTGGTAGCGTTGACAGGTATAAACGTGGTTGTCAAATCTATTAGTTGATAGGCCAGTTCTGCAACTAGAAATATGTCCATTTATTCGTAATCTTAAATTAAAGTTTATTTAATTAATTATATAAAAATAATTTGTATTAGTGTATTTTTTGGAAAAATAAAAAAAATATTTTAGTAATAATTTGAGAAAAAAATATTTACTTTTGTTTACTGGCTTGACTATCTTTTACTTTATATTGGTTAAAAATCATATTTCAAGTTTATATTGTTACAATGTCAACAGAAAACAAATTTTTAGATTATGCAGATGAATTATATGAAGTTATTTATAAGAAATTAAAAGACAATTTAACTTTGCTTATTAAAGAATCAATACCTTTGATAAAAAATATTATTAAGTCAACTCTGAAAGAATGCTTACCAAAATCCCTTAACCAAAATTTTAAATTAACAAAACAGTTCAAAACATAATATAGAAAAAGAATATTTGAAGTTTAAAGATTAGCATCAAAGATATTATATAAAATCATTTGAGAAACATGAGTATATTACAAGCATACCAGATGTACCAGCCTCCTGAATATTTAATATTTAATATCTAGACGATGAAGTGTCCAATTTTATTATTAATCGCGCCTCGAGTGACGAACTTCACGAAAAGTTAATTCATCGATATCAAGAATGCAAAGATAAAGATATTGTACGCATCAATAAAAAATGGTCCAAAAAAATGAGTTCTACTAAAATTGCTTTCGAAAAAATTAAAAAGTATTTAAATTCTAAAAACATTTATCAGACTCCATAAATAGTAATAATAATATTGATGTAAGTTCTATTGTATCAAATAACAATGGCATCCACCATGACCAACAAACAAAATCAATACTGTCAAAAAACTTGACAAGCCCAAGTACAAAAAAATACAACCTAAGGTCATCAACCTATCCACCAAACACTTGACATCTTCTTAAATATCTCTTCTCACCAAAGGTCCAAAGTTTTGCCCGGCCACAAATGGTAATTTCTTACATATCGATTCAGATATTAAAAATTTTACTAGAAAACTTATACTAAAACAAAAATTTTATGGAGCTACAAGTAGCGATATTAGTATAATTAAAAATAAATCTAATTATTGTACCAAAACCACTCTGCCAGAATTAAACGAAATTATTTCACAAATTGAACTAACTAAACCTAATAAAATCCAATATATTAATAACATTACAAAAGAAGAAAGAGCAGCGATTAAAGAATTACAAGAAATGAAAGACATAGTCATTAAAAAAGCTGACAAAGGTAATACTTTAGTTGTAATGGATTCGACATTTTATACTAACAAACTTGTTTATCAGACCATCTTTTTTCTGTTAATACATATGAAAAAATAAGTACTGAATCATAAAAAATGATACAATAGTTTTTAGCAATCTTATTAAATTGATAAACAAGCATAAATACCTCAATACAAATGAAATAGAATATATCACAAACTTTAAATGGAAATCTAGTAATTTCTATGTAATTCCTAAAATTCACAAATGCCAAGAAATCATTAAAAAGATAAAAGAGTCCAACTCTTTATTCATTGAAATAAAACCACCAAAAGATCTTACAGGTAGACCAATTATTGCCGGAATAAATTCGCCAACATCTTGTTTGAGCCAGTTTTTAACATATAATTTTATCACCAATTGTAAAGAAACAAAAATCTTTCATTAAAGATGACTGGGGTTTCCTCAAAAAAATTCCAAGAGAATTTGAATCAGAAAATCGTATAATGACATGCGACATATGTCAATCTTTACACAAGCATCCCACATTATCTTGGTTTAGAAGCCCTAAAGTTCTGGATATTTAAATATAAATTAATAGATAAAAGATTTACGCCTGAATTCATAATTGAGTCAGCATCTTTTATTTTAAATAACAATAATTTTATATTCGATAAACAAATATTTTACCAAACAACTGGTACAGCCATGGGTACAGATTTCGCGCCAGATTATGCTTGTCTTACTATCCTCGCAGTCGGAAATACGTCATAATCTTTGCCGTAAACATCTACCATTTTAGTTGGGGTAAAATTAACTTTGGTTATGAAACAAAAACAATGGCATAACATAAAAGTCTTTAAAATGCACAAGGATTGTTGTGTCTTTAAGTGATTTTTGATATATAGATATACGTGTAAATATAAATAATATATATATATATATATATATATATATATATATATATATATATATATATATATATATATATATATATATATATATATATATATATATATATATATATATATATATATGTATATATATTTATATATATACATATATGTATATATATATATATATATATATATATATATATATATATATATATATATATATATATATATATATATATATATATATATATATATATGTATATATATATATATATATATATATATATATATATATATATATATATATATATATATATATATATATATATATATATATATATGTTTTGTAAATATTTTTTTCAAAATATTCGTAAACCGATATTTCTTTTTTTAAACTCTTTAAACCACTTTTTCGTAATAATTGTCCTGCTTTATTAACTCAACTAATTATTTGTTTTCCCCCATCCAAGATGGTAACAACTTGCGCTATTGTTGTTTTGCAATACCACGTGACTTTCCGACTGCGAGGATTGGGTTTCTAGAGGAGACTAAGCTTTTTCCAGTATTTTTACCTCAGTATTTTTCTAACCGTGAAGCAGATGATATTAAAAAAATTTTATTTTAGATATATTGATGATGGTTTTATAATCTGGCCAAAACATCTTGATATCATAAGTTTTAAAATTTCTCTTACTGAATTAAATGAATCAATTAGTTTTACAACCGATTTTGGCAAAGAGTTTTCTAAAAATGATAACACTTACAGTGTAATTAACTTTTTAGACATTGCAATTAGTCTTGAAAACTATAAAAAAAATTCAAACAGACATTTCTTATAAAGAAACGAACACTCTTGACTACTTCAACTATAACAGCCACCATCCATTCCACATCAAAAAGAATATTCCTTATAGTTTAGGTAAAAGAATAATTGTTTTTACATCTAATTACGAAATTGAAAAACTTCGTCTAGCTGAACTAAAGTCATGGTTGAAAGATTGTAAATACCCTGATGTAATTATAGATAAAGCATTCCATAACGCAAAACTACAAGGACCAGCATCACAAAAGAAGTCTAAAGAAATATTTCCTTTAGTGACAACATTCTATAGTAATCTCAATTGTTAACGTTTAATAACAGAAACTAACCTTTACTCAAAGTATATCAGAATGAAAGAGTCAAAAATGTTTTTTCTAATATTCATCCGGTATTAGCTTTTCAACAACCTCCTAACTTATTAAGAAGACTTACTTCTTCAAAATTTGAAGCAAATAATAAGATTGGCGGATTTAAATGCAAAGACATTCGATGTAAAATATGCAAACTCTACCTTCAAGAGGTAAATGAGTTTGAAACTTCTAATGGTACTACCTGGAAAATAAAATGTCACATCACATGCAACAGCAAAAATGTAATTTATTACCTTAAATGTTTGGCATGCAAAAAACAAGCCACATATACTGGCAAAACTAACAATTTAAGATTACGAATAAATGGATATATTTCTAGTTGCAGAACTGGCCTATCAACTAATAGATTTGACAACCACGTTTATACCTGTCAACGCTTCCACCAAAATGTAATTGAACCTTTTTTTCAACTTTTTGTTTTCCTTGAGCTTAACAATGAAAGTTTTTTGTTATCATACGAAAAGCATATGCACAAACAAAAACATGATACTTTTAATTGATACTTCCTGTATATTATTAGAATTGAATTTTTCAAAATAGTTACTCATAGCAACAATATGCAATTAAATTTATTTTGTATACAAAAATTTCGCTATAATACCATAACAGCACTACTGATGATTTTTTGAAAGGCCTCTAGTGCTTAAAGTTTATTTAATTAATTATATAAAAATACTTTGTATTAGTGTATTTTTTGGAAAAATAAAAAAAATATTTTTAGTAATAAACATTTTGAGAAAAAAAGATTTACTTTTGTATATATATATATATATATATATATAATATATATATATATATATATATATATATATATATATATATATATATATATATATATATATATATATATATATATATATATATATATATATATATGTATATATATATATATATATATATATATATATATATATATGTATATATATATATATATATATATATATATATATATATATATATATATATATATATATATATATATATATATATGTATATATATATATATACATAAGTAATATAAATTATCTAAAAAATTAGTTATTAACACTTCTCTTTTGTTGCAATTTTAATTTAATTTTACTTTTTGTCGAAAGACTTAAATACTTTCATTTATTAATCTTTGATATATTGCGTTATATTTCAACATGTGTAACTAATTTTCCTTTTTATATATTTTTCATTTTCACTATTTCTAATTTTTATTATATACTTTATTATTGCAAATTTTCATTTTTATATATAAACTGACGATTTTTCAACGTAAATGGCGCTCGATAAGACAGTTTGTCTTCTGTTTGCTCGAGCTCTCTTATTTATTAACACGATTTATTTTATTGTAAATTTTAATATACGGCAAATAAGAATAATAAAAAAAAAAATTTTATAGTTAAAAAATCAGTTTTATAAATATTTGTTCCAAACTTATTCCACAACCAGAAGTCTAGTCTATTTTTGAAGGAAAGTACAGTGGAGTACAAAGTTATTTGCTCTGGTAGTTTGTTCCAGTATTTTGCTGATCTATTATACAAATGATTATATCTTGGAAGACAGTTTGGAACATACTCACGCCTTATTTTAGAATGGTGACCACGAGACATGGAGTTAATATATTTTGGTAGATATTTATCATTAACTATATCAATACGATGTATTAATTTAAAAATTTGGATTAAATCGCATTGAAGGCGTCGAAACTCAAGTGATGGTAGATTTAATCTTTTTAGCCTTTCGCAGTAATGAAGATGCCTCAAGCTGTAAGCCCATTTTGTTGCTTTGCGTTGAACAGATTCAACTAAAGCCATATTAGCTTTTAAATAAGGAGCCCAAATGGACACTCCATATTTAAAATGTAGTCTTATAAATACTTTATATAATTTGAGAGCCATTTTTTCATCAATGAAAGTGTCTTTTTCAGCATACCAAGAATTTGTAAGGACTTAGAGACAACTGTTTGAATATGAGCGCTCCACTTGAGGTTAGATGTAAAAATGACTCCTAAATCACGTTCTTTAGTAGAGCTTCTTAGACATTGGTTGCGATTTGCGATAAAAAAATTACGTTTTAAAAATTTTAACAAGATGGTATATTTTTACAAAGGTGGTATATTTTTGTTGTTAGATTGTAATTTGTATTTCTTTCATTATTAGGTTTGCAACGTTTGATAATTCTCCAATTTATAGTGGGGTTTATGTTTTGATCTTTTAAGCTCCATATTTCCTTAGAGAGTTCTGTGTCTTTTCTATACTTAACTGGTGCAAATGATTTGAGATGGTTAGCATATCTAAAGTTAAATGGTGAATAACTAATGCCAAAATATACTTTTTTTATTATGTTCATGATCACTGAAACTTACGGTTGCGTGATAAACAATATTTTTACACAAACAATGATTGTTTAAAGGAAAAAATGTTTTAACTACGCAGTTAAATTGATTGGTTTTTGATAGACTTTAGGTTAGGTATGCAACATTATCTGATCTTATTAGAACTTCGGTTTAATAATTTATGTAACTTTTAGCCGACTGGGAAATGTAAGTCAATTAGGGTCAGAAAATGGTTTTTCTATTTTTTTTTTGACAAGCTGAACGGAAGGTTGTACCAAATGATATTACGTTTACGAAATTTTTTTTGTTGATTTTGAATTGAGATTAATTGTGGTTGGTAGATAAGCTTTGTCTAGTAACCCAATTTTTTTAAAGACATAAACACTTTGTTCAATATTGCGAGGGATTTCTTTTATTATGCTTGCTGGGTGGTTAGAATTAGATTAAATGTACCTTAATTGATTATCAGGTCCCTAATGTTGGGACGAATTGTTATTTAGATTTAACGTAGTTAACAATTTTTATATTAGATAAAATAATGATTCGAAGATCCTTTCTTTTAAAAATATGTGTTATGCTTTTTGATTTTATCCATTTGCTGATCGTTTTTATTCTTAAATACGGCAAGACCGTCGTCAAAATATTGGCCAAAATCTTCTTTTTTATAATGCTGTAAAACTTGATACTCTTTGTCTTATTCAAACTTTACAGTAGTGACTTCTGTCTGTGTGACGCCAAAATTTGAAATGATGCTGATTTAGGTTCTAAGATACCTTCTTGTAACTTGTTAAAAATCAATTGTATTGCAACTGAATGCAGATGCTCTGGTAAGCGATGTTGCTTCTAGTTTTCTAACATTGGTTTTGGGTTTTGTTTCAAAAATACGATTAACACATCGGAACCGGTGCTCAATATTTTTTTCTGTGTGACAAGGATTTGGTATTGATCCTTTTTTTAAACATCTATGGAGTGCAGAAACAAAGAAAAACTTGGAAATACTGCTTCTCTAAGACTTATTCTATTTTTCACTTTGTCTATGGCCAGTTCCAAAATGTGTTCTAAAACAAATACAGTTTCACTTTCTTTTATAAACCTCTGATGGCATGACCTTAAACTTAACGGAAATTAGGTTTAATAAAAAAACGACGTTTAACGCCGGCTCTAGCCCTGTAAGCGACATTAGTCTGTGTGGACGTGGGGTGGAGCGAGCTTCCACCTCGCGCTTCCTAATCCGGTCAACTGATGCCCCCTAAAAATAAAAGTTTTTCATTACTGAGAAAACTAATTAACAACATTTACATACCTACTTTACAAATTTGCACGCATTTATACTAGAGAACAAAACGGAGATTTTTTTTAAAAGAAAATATCTCTTATACCCATAATGTACACAGTCAATAAATTTTTAACCTAGTTTGATGTATCAAAACTACAGTGACAGTGACAGTTGTTCATGTAAACATAAAGTGACTGATGTTTATAAAACTACAATGACTTTGCAAATGGTAAACAAATTTTTTTTATAGAAGAAAAACAAAAAATTTAAGTTAACTGATGTCAAAGTCGTGAAAAAAATTAGTTTTTTCTTGAGTGTTTAAAAGATTTTTAGCAAAAATTTGTATGGCACCCCTTCCCCACTTGAAACCTACTCGCGCTAGCTCTACTTTTAAAGATGTGTGTACATCAATATCTTCAACAATGACCATTGAACTTTAAATGTAAGACGTACATCCATTTTTGATAGAAAAATAGATGACATTACGTTTTCTATACTCTACAAAATCGACTTGACTCTTGCTTTTTACATCTGTTTATGATGAGTGCAGTTGATAGATTAAAGATCAAAAATTATCTGTGACAAATGGATTGACACTAATCCCAGCCAACATTGACATACGGGTACCGTACGGGGCCCATACGGGTCGTCAACTGGGTCCCGTATGGGAAGACCAACGGTATCCCGCCGGATCATGACCGCGGTTTCCATATGGGACCCATATGGGTTAGCCCGCCGGGTATCCCGTATTGGTCCCAGTCAAATCCCGTACTTTAAAACCGTAAGGGACCCATTTGGGTTTGCAAATGGGACCCATATGGGAAACCCATCGGGAACCCGCCGGATCATGGCCGCGGTTTTCTTCTGGGGCCCATATAGGTATGCCCGCCGGGTATCCCGTGAGGGCCCCACGAGGTTTACCCATTGCAAATCTTGCAAAACTACGTTTAAATGTTTAAAATTTACAGAAAAAGCAAATTTATATATAAATTGATTGGTTTATTTCAAAAAAAAAATAGTAATTAAAATTACACTGTCAAAATTAAGCAAACTTTTGAACGATTCTTTAATCATGTATCAAATGCTTTCACGTTTATCTCGGGAATCGGAAGCTTTTCCATTGTTGTTAAAACGACTTCTTTGAAAACCTCTTTACACAATATCTCGTTTCAATATAAACTGTAAAAAATTAAGTTTAACTGTTAGTTTTAAATTTTATTGGTAACACTTACATTAATTTTAATATGTTATAAAACTCTTACAGTTTCTCCTAACTCTCTTCAGACAAAAAATGTAATTTTCACCATCAAAGGTACTTGTAATAGATAAGCACATGTTTATGATTCATATAATAAATTGATAACATTCCTTTAGTTACTGATAAATAAATTATATAAAATTATTAAATAAATATATTTTTTTATTTATATTGTATATAATTTGATATATATTGTATATACCTTATATACAGTGCCATGGCTACTAGATACAAGTCCCCCATTCAAAAAAAAAACCTGTCATAAGGGCCCCAAAATTCCTAAAAACTTTTCCAATAGATAAACAAAATCTAAATAAAAATCCTAAAAAAAAAAAAATTCTTACATTTGTAAAAGGGCCCCTAAATTTGCAAATGAGCCCCCTAGACAAACATTTTTTAATTGACCTGAAAAAGTTTTGTATTTGAAAGAGGGACATCTAAAATTTAACTGTATTATTTCCTATATGTGCTAATGAATGGACATTGTACACTAGTTGATCCTTATGATAAAGTTCACATATAAAAATAAGTAGCTGAAAAGCAAAATTAACATATTTTTTCAACAAAATGAAACATTATGAAAGTAGAACTACAACTGAAAAATCTAAAAAATTGAATACATTTTTGGCTAAACCATTCCCTTTAAACAACTGGTCAAGTGTTTACTATAAATAGTCTAAGCTCAGTTGTTTTCCATTTTTTAATATCTAATTAAGACCTTGATTTTCTAGAAAAATTTCTTGGAATGTAATGACGTATCTGGAACAATCCGCCAGATAAAGTATTGACTGTAATCTGAGACAATTTACAACGTTTGGGCAATTTAACCATAAGTTGAGAAATCTTCCCATTACCCCTAAGCATACTATATTCATTAAGTCTAAAGAAAACTTTGTCACCATGTCAAAACTTAATTCAATTTAACATACCACTAAGATGTTCAGAACGCTTTTAATGACAAAAAATCTGAATCAGTGCTTAAAATTAGTGAAATATGTAGGAGAATTATCTTGCCACACCACTCTCCTTTCTAAGCACAACATTCACATCAGTTATAACCATTGTGTCCTTTAATACACTTTACAAATGCTCTAGCTGGTGCATCACATATGATAACAGCATGATTGATTTTAAACTCAATATTTTCATAGATAAAACCATCTTTTGCAAGAACTTTGAAACCTACCAAAAAATTATGTATACAATTAAGGTGACCTGCTATTCTCATTTACTGAGTTTTTTTACTCTTTTTTCACAAACCGTACTTTTTTCAAATCCTGTACTCTGAAAGTACTCATTTGTATAATTTTGTACTCATTTGTATTTCTAAAACATTTTTTTTTATATTATTTTATTTCAATTTTATTAATTAAATATTTAAAATTATTTTGACAGTTATTTGAATTTCATGCGCACATATTGCTAGCCATTTCCAGCACGTCAGAGGACAGGGCAAACACCAGATACAAGTTTGACAGTGATTTAAATTTTGAGCGCACATATGGCTGCCATTTTCAACACAATTGAGAGGCCGTATTATGAACCTGGAGAGATAGATAGATACTACAGACCTCTTTTTCTAACAATGTCAAAATTACTTTTGTGAAAAGAGATGGATCCAACATTTGCATATGTAATCCCCAGGCTGATCTTTGATGTGCAGTATGTACGCCATGCTTGACAGTCTTGAGGCATGCATAGTATGTACAGCAAAGTTTTTTATCCATTTATTTCATTAAATAAAAGGATAACAAAAACCTTACTGTACATACTACGCATGCACTTATGGTTAATTAACCATAAAATCAAAAATTACAAACTTAATTATATTTTATAAATTTATGTTCGGTGTCACTCATATTAAAAACAAGTCAATGGAGTGACACCTTCATAAAATAAACACATAAAATAAAAAATAATAAGAAAGAAAGAAAACTACATTAATACAAGTAATAAAAAAAGAAGTATAAGGAACAATACTATTTAAAAAGTTGGAATTAACACAAAAATATAAAAGAGCAACGCTAAGAAAAATGAAAAAAAAAAGAGAAAATGAACGGATGAGATAAGATGAGTGAGAAAATATGTAAGAGAAAACAAAAACTTAATCACATAAGTTCAGAAGGATAAAGTGACAGAAAAATTTTTTTGCAGAAAAATATAAAAAAACAAATTAAAGGCAAATTTAAATAAAAAAATATATACATACATATACAATATTAAAGGCTATATATACAATATTAAAGGCTATATTGAAGCCTTTAATATAGCCTTTAATATTGTATATAGTAGTGTATGTATATATTTTTTTATTTAAATTTGCCTTTAATTTGTTTTTTTATATTTTTCTGCAAAAAATCTTTTGCAGAAAAATATAAACTGGATAATGAACTTTAGAGCATTGAATTGTTTTAAATGGACCCTTATAAATAGTAAAATTTAATGGAAAAAAGTTTCTTCAGCAGTCGAATTTGTAATAAAGGAAGTAAAAGATATTGTTATTAATGACAATTTTCTTTTTGAAGAAATTGGAAGAGTAAATTTATTTTTAAATGAAGAGAAATTGAAGAAACGGAACAATGAGAAAATAGAACTTGAAAAAAAGATGGGTAGAAATCTTTCAGCATTTTAGAGTAGAACATATCCCACATGAAAATTTAAAAGTTTTAACAGAAATTTCTTTATGTTGTCCAGGCACTAATGCTGCTGTTGAAAAGGTATTTTCACTAAAAAATGATTATTGGAGCAGTGAGAAGCTGCAACTTTCTGTAAAAACATTATATGCAGTCAAATTTAATATGAAATTTAATGTTCGGATGCAGCTACATTATTAGACGAACATCCTCATCTAGCAAAAAAAATCCACTCTGACAAAAAATATGTTTTAAAAAAAAAATAAAGATTTTTATGGTTTTATCTTCCTTTTTTTTTTACCTATGAAATACTTGCAAAGTGTACTCTTTTTGAACAAAAGATAGTTGGTCCCCTTAAGATAATAAAAAATGGAATTAGATTTTTGGGCACCACTTTTTAAACAAATTTCTAAAAACATAATTTGGGTCCCCTAATATTGTAAGTCCTAGGCCTAGGCTCTGATGGCAACATTTATAAATAGCAACAACTTTTGGCAAATTTTATTTAAAATTTACATGTATGTTTTTGTAAATTTTGTCACTATTTTAGATTTTCATTGAATAAATTCCTATATAAAAATATATTTTATATAAAATATTTATGGAGTATTATTCACTTTTACAATCAGCTATTAAGATGATTAAACTGACTTGATCAGCTTCAGCATTAATCTGAAGCTAATGAGTTTATAGCTGAAGCTGAAATATCAGCTGCAACCCCTATTTTATAGACAACATAGTTAATGACGAGGTTAAACGAGGTTATAGTCAACTCGTTTCTCCGCGCAGCGGCCTTGTTCGTCAAGGTTCGTGTTTCGGAGTTATAGAGTTGAGAGAGGGTTATAGCCACAAATAAGTAGCCTCGTCATCTGTAGTGGCCATCTCGGCCTTGAGGAGGTGAATTAAAATTAAAAAAAAAAAAAAAAATCTAAATTTTTTTTTTTAAACACATGTTTTTTTATAATATTTAATCCTTAGGAAATACTGACTTTTGCCAAATATTCTTTAGATAAAAATAATATTTACTTACATTACTCTAATCGAGGTTATAAACAACGGTAATATTTACTCAAGTTATTATATTTGTCCCCCAAAGTTAATGTAGCTCTATTATACATAAGTCTCTCACTAATTCTAATAATAAAAAGTTATCGCCATTATTACTATAATTATATTTACTAACCTGTTATTATTAATATTTATCAAAAACACATTCTGGTTGTTGAAGTCACTTTTACTCATATCAATATCCAAACATTGTCAACAGTCAGAGTGCACCATGCATAAATATTCTTTAACATGCTGCAAAATACAAGATATACATAAGATACATATCATATAAGACCTATTACCTGGAACTTAACATTTTATATTGTTTAACTTACTGTAACTCAATTATAATAAATAAGCATATGGTTATAATCTATATAATAACTAACATCTTTTTTTAGTTATTGTTATTTATGTAAAAGTTATTAAGTTAAACTAAAGTTTTATAACTAAAGTTTGAATGCAAAAGTTTATATCAATAAAAATTTTTATCAGTATTATAAACATAAGTATTATATTACAAGTATTTACAAGTATAGGTATTGTAAGTATAAGTTATTATTATGTATATTATGAAATTATTGTTTATATTGCAAGTGTACAATTTTAAATCAAAATCAAAAAATATCAATGATTAAAAAATGAGGTTGATGCATAACAATAAAGCCATATTTTTGCATTTAAACATCTAATTATATCTTTATTTATATCTGACGGTGGGTAAACTTCGTTAACATCAGTCATTTTGCTTGCGTAAAATATAGAAAAATCAATGGAAAAGAGTGGATCTGTAAAAACGATTTAAAAGCTTTTAATTCCCTAAATATAACCTATCCATTACATTCTATTCGCCTGTTTGCTCTTTTTAAATGTTTCTGACTAAACTAATATTTTGATTAAACTCAAACCATTTATTATCTAATTATATCACTAGCTGCTAGTTTGCACTGTTTGCATTTTTAAAATGATCAAAATATAAAGTTTTGTTTCTGCTAGTGACTAGCAGAAACAAAACTTTATATATTGGAACATTTACTACATGTTTAATAGTTTCTGGAACATATGTTCAACAAGTATGTTGAACTTTGTAAATTCATTTAAAAAATAGTATATATTTATATATATGTATATAATATATATAATATATAAAAATTCTTTTATAATGATAATAAATAAATGAAATTTTAAAACAACGTCTTTTTAACTGAGTTTTACAGTGACAAAACACATCAAAAAAAAATTCTTTTTAATTACAATGTAAATATAATGTATTCAAAAAATGCATAAAAGTTAAATTTTTTATCTTATTTCACGCACAATACGAATTATAAATGGCAACCATCGAGTATGATTTTTTTAAAACCTTTTGGGAACCTTATGGGAAACCCGTCAAATCCCCAGGTTATTCGGCCCTGATAAAACCCTAACGAGCAAATATGCTTGATTTTATTACCATATGGGACCCGTCTGGAAACCAAAACACTTACCCGTCAAAATCCCGTTCCCGTAAGCCCAGACAAAAACCATACGGTACCCGTCTGTCAATGTTGGCTGGGATGTTAATCGAATGTGAGATTGCTGAGAGCATTGACTTTAACTTATCAATAAATCATTTTGCTTTAACCCAACAAGCACACACATCCAAAAGATATTTACACAACGCCGTCAAAGTCTCTGTGATGTTCTTAGAACGTCTAACAAACGTTCCGCAGTTGCATCGGTATCGGCCTGCCTATGTATCGGCCATTTAGCCGATGCATCGGCATTGACATCGGCCTTGATAACCATCGGCCAATGCCGATTGTTTTGAAAATTTTCAAAATTTATTAAATTCTTATTAAATAAAACTTATTAAATTCAAAACTTATTTACATACCAAACATTTTATATTTTAAAAAAAGATCATAGAAAAAGATCTTTACAAAAATCGTTTACAATGTGCTGTAAATTAATATAGAATTTGTAAAATCAAGACATAGATAAAATATTGGGTTATAATAGTACGATTTAGGATCTTGTTTCCTTAATTGTACCGATAGCATATTTTTTTAAATTTAGTTCCCTATCAAATACCAACGTTTAAATTTAGACATGTTTCAACTTTTTTAGAACGGTTCATCCCCAAATTATAATATACAATAAAGTCTCTTTGTTTCTACTTTGTATTTTTTTCTATTTTTGACTTTATTCTTTGAGGGTACAATATCGGCAACCTTACCCTAAATGCAATGTATAAGCCTAACTTATTAATAATAAATTTTATATAGACATTTATGCAACCACGAAACTAAAAATTTTTGAACTATTTTGTATGGGTATATTGGCCATTTTGGCTTTGTTTTTATTTCCGTTATAGTTTTATATGTGAATGGAAATTTATTTTATTTTTATCACCTTGGTTATTACGATCTAGATGGTTTTCATTTGCATTAAGTGTAGTTTATGTGCCGATTTTCAGCACAAATAATATCTATTATAATTTAATATTTGTTAAAACCGATAATAAAAATTACTTAAAAAATTAAATTAGTTAAAACATTTTGTTGAGAGTTTATTATAGAAAAGTTTCTATAAAAAATGTAAAACAGATAGAACTAACTTATTTGACATAACTAGGTCCCCGTGACCGTGTGTCCTGTTTTGATTTTTAAATAAGAATAATCTTAATAAGAGGGTTAAAATTCTATTCGTAGTCGTGAGTTTCCAAATGAGTCGTGAGTTTCCAAATAGACCAGGAGAAACGTTACGCAACTTTATGTTAAAATTATTTTTATATGTAAAAAACATCAACACAAAGAAATGGTCGGTGGTGAAAGTTCAACCTGAAAATTCAGATTTCTTTGATTATTCACTGATTTTTTTGAGACATCTAAGTTTAATAAATTTTACCTGATTTTCTTGACCTAGCAGACACACTGTTATCGCCAATGATTAAAATAATAAACTCTATATTGATTATAATAAATAAATGCAATATCAATAACATTTTTTTTATATAAAAACATTTTTTAACATAATTACATTTTTTTTAAATAATAATTGTTTAGCGCAATAACTTTTTTATTTAATAATTTACACTTCAAACGACTTTTAATATAGAAGAATTTATGCCTGGAATGAAAGCTTGAGGTAAATAATGATTGAGTTTATATGGATGTATAGGGTTTGTTTTATCAAAACAACAAATTTAGAATATCCTATGATGCAGGTTGAAATATGTTATAAGATTATATATAAGTTAATATTTCCTGAAAGAACCAATCGTTCTGTCATAACATGGACCTTGTTTTAAACGCACAGCTGAAAGAACAAGAATGCAAACATACAATGATAAGTCTTTGATCAGACACAAAGAGAACCAGACCATACAAAATCTTTATACACATATGATAATTTTTTCTTAACAAGATCATCTTTTAGTTTTCACGAGTCTACAAAATATGTGAACTCAGACACTGCTAACAAATTATCCATTGATGAAAATTCATTTGGATATTTTTAACACAAGCTGATGACAAAACAATAAATGATTACTGTAAAATAAGAGATTTAAGTATAAACTAATTCCTGTCATCATAGATCTGTTACTATTATTACCACACAAAGAAACAAAAAACTATCAAAATAGACTTTCTGATCATCAATATGGATTTCGATCTTCTCGTTCTACAGCTGATTTGCTAACAATAATAACTGATAGGTTTTATCGTGCATTAGATAAAGGTGGAGAGGTTAAGGCCATCGCTCTTGACATTTCTAAAGCTTTTGATAAAGTTTGGAATGCTGGTCTTCTCCATAAGCTTTCTTCTTACGGTGTATCTGATAACATCTTTAAGATTATTGAATCCTTTCTTTTTAATCGTACTATAAAAGTTGTCATTCTTCTTATAACACTCTTCTTCTTATTCTGTAACTTCAGGGATTCCTCAAGGCTCAATCCTTGGCCCTATAATGTTTTTAATTTACACTAACAATCTTCCAGATATTTTCACAGCTAAGATGGCATTGCTCACCGATGATACAAACATTTATTCTTGTCTTAATAAGAAGCCAACACTCTCTGGTTGTTTGGAGAGGGCATTTAAGTTTGAAAAGGATCTCACTTCTTCTACAGCATGGTGCTCACAGTGGCTGGTGAACTTTAGTTCAGATAAAAATCAATTTTTTTCAGTCAATCGTTATTGCCATAATTTCGATCTTTCTATATTTATGAACGGTAATGTACTCGATGAGTCATCTACCCTTCACCTTCTAGGATTAGCCCTTACTTCCAATCTTTCTTGGAAACAATATACCAAATCTGTCACAAAATTAGCATCTGCTAAGGTTGCATCTCTTTATCGAACTCGACACTTTCTTACTTCGGATTCTATTCTCTATCTCTATAAATCTCAAATCTGGCCTTGTATGGAATACTGTTGCCATATTTGGGGCAAATCTTCTAATGATGCCCTTTCGCTTTTAGACAAGGTACAAAAACGCTTTGTAAACATAGTTGGACCTGCTCTTGCAGCTAACCTTTAACCATTTTCATATTTAGTCATTATCTCTTTTCCACAAATGCTATAATAGGCACTGCTCTAAAGAGTTAGCCTCTCTTGTTCCGTCGACTAAAATTCATTTTCGTGTTATTCCTCATTCAATTAAGTCTCATCCTTTTTCTGTGACTGTTTCTAAGTGCTCCAAAAACTCTTATTAGTCTATTATTTTCCTCGAACATCAGCTCTTTAGGATTTGCTACCTTCATTCAGCCAACCTTCAACCTCTGTCACATCGTCGTAATGTTGCTTCTCTTTCTCTTTTCTACAAATACTATAATGGGCACTGCTCGAAAGAGCTAGCGTCTCTTGTGCCATCTACTAAAACTCACTATGGCGTTACTTGTCATTCAATTAAGTCTCATCCTTTTTCTATTACTGTTCCTAAGTGCTCCAAAAACTCTTATTTGTCTAGTTTTTTCCCCCAACATCAGTTCTTTGGAATTCGCTTCCTTCATCTTGCTTTCCTGATTCATATTTTGCAATCTTTTAAGTCGTCTTTCAATTGTTATCTTGCTCTACAATCTTCATGTTTTCTCTTCCAGTAACTTCCAACTCTAATTAGTGGTTGCTTTCAGCCTTGTTGGGAGCGAAGACGTTAAAAAAAAAAAAAAAAGCTTCATTGAATTTTTGAATTAAATGTTAATGTTTTTTATTTACTTTTTAAATTTTTTTTGTATGCTCTACCCTAGTCAAAAATACCAAAAGAATTTGGAAAAAAAAACTTCAGATTTAAACCCCATTAAATTAAAACACAAAACTTAAAAAGTGTTAATAGTTATCAAAGTTTTGTCTTTTTTTTGTTCCAAAATCCTATAAGTCCGATAGGTCTGATAGGAATTTTTGGCTAAGGTAGCTTCCAAGCTTGTGCCAGTGTCCCACAATACTGTATTTGTCATACTGGGCAGTGTCCCACAATGCATTTGTTGCAATGTGCAGTGTCCCACAATGTCATAATGCTGCATTTATTTCTATATAGGGAAAAGACGCCTATGAAGGCATAGCGTCTATGATTGCATACAAGTCATATTTTCATAAATATTAGTTACGGCGAAAAAGTGATTAGACCAACATATCTATACTGACTTTACATTAGTTTTATTAAAAATACGTCCCTTACGCACAAATATTGCTTTTATAATCAACAAAAATTGATTTTGCGATGTGCTGTTGTATTTTTTATCCCATTAAATATTTAAGATTGAGATTTTATTGTTAACTGTGCGGAAACGAAATTTTCATGCATTTTATTTCCAAGATTTGTGCATTTAGTGGAATGCTTATTTTAATTTTATTATTTGAATAAGACACACATAGCTTGTTTAAATAAAAATGATGAATCCTTCGTGTGATGGCATACTGACGAGTTAGGTGTGTTGCAATACTGACGAATTGAGAAAACCTTTTTTTTTCATAAAAACAACGCATTTGTTAGTGAAAAAATAAGAAACTTTTACTTCAATAAAAAGTTTTTGGTTCAAAATATATAATACGCAATATCTCTTATGCGCATGCGCGAAATTCTACTCTGCTGCTGTGTAGTACAAAAGGGTTAATTAGGATGATTACGCGTAATTTCTGGCATTTCTGAGGAAAGATTCTAAGTTCAAATGAAATGGTCAAGCTACCCTTGATGCCTACCAGCCACATCCTCCCCTATGTCATCATAGGAACAGTAGTTGCCAATGATGGCATACTTGTGCTTTTTTTTAAAAAATAAAAATAACTAATAAAAAAAAATAAAACTGATGAAAACTCCTAGGGTTATTATTGTTCTACAAGTAACAAAAAACGTATCCATAAAAAATCTTTTGCTCTCGGTCTTCAAGATATTGAATGTTGCAGCTTCATAGTTAAGTATTCTATCATAGGCGTCTTTCCTCTAAATGTAACATTATGACATTGAAACGTCGTAATATTACGTGTATTTCTAAATAGATGTAAGATTATATATTTTTAATTAAATTTTATTTAATTACAAATATTTAAATAATAAGCTAACCGGAGCTCAAAGAAGATATATGCGTCAAAGTACCAACCTAATATTTTTATAGAGTCACTATAGTTCATAGTTTGAATATATAATAATAGGTTTTATATTAATCTAATTTTAAATATAGTCACAGATAAATAAAGAATATATAATATTAAACATTTTCAAATTTAAAAACATTGTAAAAATTCCGCAAAATTTATAAAATAGTATTTTTTTTGAAAAATCTTTTGTTTAAAACTGAAATGAGTTTAATACTATTGCCATATTTAATGTCATTTTAAAAAGATATTCATACAGGGGCGGTACCAGCATTTTTTGGTCTTTGAGATTGCTAACTTCCAGACATGGAGCAAACTTCAAACTTTTATATGTTTATACTTATTTCAAATAAGGATGCTTTGCAAAAAATTGCAATGATTGGAGGTTGGAAACAAAAAAGCCCCAAAATTTTCGCGCCCCTGCCCCAAACGTGAGAGCAACAAGTTGATGAAATAATTTTTATACTATTTTCAACTAGACTTATATTCATCGCCGATCCACCCATGTATTCATGTATTCATAGATGAATAAGGTATACCTTTGGTGCCCAATATGTTATGTAAACTTAAATAGTTTTTTAGGTAATTTGTATTTGTGTACTATCTTCCTTTGTGTACTATTTTATTTTGTGTACTATCTTCTTTTTTAGAAACGAAGAATATTCTTTATAATAAAGAACTCGGGTTCAAATATTTGGGTTTAAAACTGTAATTTCTTTTTAAAAATTTAATTTGAAACTGTAAAAACCAGGAGCTGGTGTGTATCCGTAATGGCATTTATAATGCAACACTGTTTGAGCCTTTTAATTTAAAGAGTTTGTAAAATTACTGGTTTATTAATAATTTTTATTGACCTCTTTTTTATCTCTCCCCCTTCTACCCCACCATTATCTTAATGTGTTACCCTTTTTCGACTAACTTTTTTAAAAATATTCATGGATTTTCCTGGGTTTAGCCTTTTGTGGCAGCCTACAAAGCAGTCTAAAAAAATGGTTTAACACAAATAAACATTCATTGAACTTAACCAAAACTTTGTATAGCATTTTTTTATCGCCTTCAACAAAGAGATAAAGTTTCCCGAAAGCTCTCAAATGTATTACAATATAAAAAAAAAGATAACGAAATTTTTAGGTGTTCTCCTTGATGAAAATGTCATTAGAACTACTTATAATGTAAAGAATGTCAATTTAGATCTCCAAAAACTTATAAACATTATCAATTGAATAATTTTTATATATTTTTATATTTTGTTAGGAATCTTTTTTTTATATCATAAAAATCTAAATCGAACAAAATCATCAGAAATTAAATAAAAGTTTTAAAATAAAAGTTGTCAGTAAACTTGTGTACAATGTTGTAAAATACATTTAGGCTCTTAAGTGAAATGTTGCACTTACCATTGCAATGAAATGTTGCATTAATCATAATAGAACCAAATTATGTTCGTAAAGTAACATTATTTTATCAACTTTAAATTGAGTAAAGGATGGATGAACTTCACTGGTATTACTAAAAGATATTCAGTTATCACTAAATGCGTCTGATATCCACATATAGTCACAATTTTTTGGTACTTTAATCTTTACATCTTCTCGTTTTTAATCTTCTTGTAAATTTCACTCACCTTTTCGTAAACTACCTTATGACAGTAAATGATCTAAAAGATGTTTATTATTTTATTATTTTCTTCATAAACTCCATGGCATGTTTAGCTTCATTTTTAAAAAACTCAGTTGGTTTAAGAGGACATTTCTTAAAAATTACCTGACAAGCTCTTTAACAAAATAAATCCCGTCTGGTCAATACTTTTTAAACGTTGAAAAAAGCGCCTTTTCCCCCATCAAGTATGACGATAATTAAACGCTTTGTTCAGGTTTTTAAAAATAAACTGTATGCAGTTTTTCTTCAATTAAATATTGATGCCATTCTGTTGTCAATCCTATTTTATCTTTATAGAAATCATCTGAATATTTTGTAAAGTTTTGGTATTTGTCTTCAACTGCTGCATAATGCAAAAAACTTAATTTAAATAAACATCTTGTTGGTTATTTAATACTTTTATTAATAAAATGCTGCGTATCTCATAATTTTCAAATCGATTAGTTGTATGTATTGCTTATTAACTTAATCATGTTCAAAGGTATTAGGATTTGCTTCAAATTTTAGCAATGTAAATAACGCATTATAATTTATTTCAACTGTTTCATCATGTACAACGTTCAAACCATAAGAATCTAAAAAATTATCATTTATTTTAAAATGAAACAGTAACTGAATAAGATTATAAACAAGTCTAAACATTCTCAAAGGATAAACTTGCCTACACGTATAGGGTTTGCATGACGTCAATGGATTACGCAGTATACAAGGTACACTGCGTAATCCATTGACGTCATGCAAACACTTTACGTGTAGGCAAACAAAATCTTAGTTTTTGTACAGCAACGTGTAGCGTTGTCTTTCTGTTAATTTCTTTGGTATTTATACCATATTTCATTTAACAAATATAATACTGTTTGAAACATTTTATAACCCATATAGAATTGAGCTCCCACAATTTGGTAAATCAAAAGGTGAGCTGGCTGAAGATGTATTTTCATTAGTTGTATTGTCATTGAGTATAACCCACAACGAGTTGGTATAAATGTTGAATTAATGTTTGCCCTTTTTTCTCTAATAATCATCTGATAGATTCCACATACGTTTAGATTCCACGTTGTTAAAAAAGACGAGAAAAATTACTAAACGTGACATCATCATGAAGCTACTAAGTCTTGAGTTTTTTAATTTTTACTGTTTTGTACTCTGATGGCTTTTCAATGCCTACTGTTTCGTACATTTGTGGCGTTTAAAAAACAAATTAAAAAAAAGAAAGCCATACCTAAAACTTTCTAACTTACATTTATTCTCAAAATTTTGCTAATTTTACGTTAATGGCTTCCCTTACGTCATTTATGCACTTTCTTACACCATTCACAAAAATAGACTATTGCATCATTTATTAATGATGCAATAGTTGATTTATGCTTTCAGTACAGCAGGGTGTATGTTAAACATACACCCTGCTGAACTGAAAGCATGTATATTTTTTACAAAAAACAAATTAAGTTTATATACCTTAAATGGAAATATTATTAGATGTATTTAACACAACGAAAAAAAAAAAAGGAAAAAAAAAAAATCTATTCGTAACGAAACAAAACCAATATAATCAAAAATACTATCAAAAATACTAAAATACTTTTGGATTTTACAAAAGTTTATATTATTTTTATTAGTTTCAGAACTTTGGTTTTTAATATCTTATTTCAAAACAGTTTTAAACAATCGAGTTTAACCCACATATGTTTATTTTGAATTTGCTATAGCATCAATAAGTTCTTCAATTTTGAAAAACATCAAGTTTATGGACCAGATTTGGTCCATAAACTTGCCAAATACATATCATGTGACCATGCAAGTAGAAATGTTGCACAACCATGCTGCTATCTAAAATATAAAAAAAAGCTTTCGTTACCAGGAATTAAAAAAAAAAAAACATTTTTGAGTTCAAAATACTACCAAAAAAAAAAAAAAAAAAAAAATATAAAGTAATTTTGTAATGTTAAATTAATTTTTATATTTCAAACAATCATAAAAGTTTTATTATGTATTTTTTTTATCCCACAAAGATGAAAGGACTGAAAAATAAAAATGAATATTAAAAAAAAATAATTAGAAGTTTGTTCTTAATATTAATTTTAATTTTGAATTTATTTGAATTTTTTCCTTAATAGGTTTATTCCTTAATAAACCAACTCTCACAAAAAAAAATTTTGTGGGTGTTAACGCTAGGCTACACAAACATTTTTATGTTTGTGTAGCCTAGCGTTAACATTTATACAAACTTTTTTTATAAAAAGTACAAAACAATTTATTACTATTCATTTTTTAAATTTTATTTTATTCTAAATTTGCCGTTTAAAATAATTACAACGCTTGTATTTGTAAAATATTCACATGGCGGGGGCAAGATGAAGACAAAATAGTCTTATCACCGTAAATAATATAGCCATCAAATCTTGCCATTAAAAATGTTGTCAAATATAAAAAAAAAAAAAAATTTTTTTACATAAAGATAATAAATTCTGAAATTTATTTTCAATAATAAATCCAATCATACAGTAAAAAAAAAATATAAAAGTTAAGTTTTTTACATTAATAATTGTAAATAGATTACCCTTAGGTGTGTGCAACTTACCCCTTCCTTAAGCACCAGTTTACCTGTAATATCTGTGATTATATATAAAATAAATTCTTGTGTCGGTCAAAGGAAAAACTGCAGAGTTACTTAAAAGGAAAAAAATTAATCTTACTGAGAATATGAACTTAAAATAAGTCAATATCAATATGGTAAAAAAAACACGTAGTAAGCCAAACACAATTTCGGTGTTTAAAGATGTCATAAAAAAAAGTACATGAAATATAAAAATGTAGTAAAGAATATGAAGTATAAAAATATTAGAAAATATGTGGAAAAATAATTTTGAAGCAACAAAAGTTAGATTTAATTCAACTTTTACTTAATTATTTAAAGTAAAAGTTTAATTAAATCTAATTTTTTTAGTTGTTATATAAAATTTTAGCTTAAATTACACAAAATACACACGACTACACACGAGTTATACAGCCTCCTCCGCTATTTATAAAAGGTGTTAAATGTTATAAAAAAAGTATTATTTTTGATAATTAAAAACAAATGAAATAAAATTTTAGAAATAAAATGTTATGAAACAGCTTTTCTTTTAAAATCAAATTATCTAATATAAACAGCTTTTAACTTTCTTTATTACTAACGCAAAGAAAATAAAACACAAACTAAAAAAACAACAACTCCACATCAGCAAGTTTCAATTAATCGGAAATATGATACTCGCGTTTTGATAGTATTATTGTTGTTTATCTTTGTTTTGATTTGATTTTTTATTTAAGAATGTTTGACCACGAGTAATGATTTATTTAAGAGCCAGTTTTTGACTAATTTAAAGTAAGAGATTTTGTAGAAAAGAAGCTAAAAAAAGTCTGTCGAATAAGTTTGTAACTAACGCAATGGAGGCTATTGCCCTTCACGACTTTAATCCTCAGTCGTCGAACGAAGATGAATTGCCTTTTTTAAAAGGATCTATATTAAAGGTAGTTTATATTTTTACTTTAATGTGTTTTTTAAATATATGTTATGAGAGGCTGTTTTTATCAATCTAAGTAACACTTGCGTGTTAATGTTTTTATATTTTTTATATACATGTTTTGATCTAGTTATTCAATCTGAAGTTTATGATTTTATATTAAAGAGTTATTCGTATCAGAATGAACGCAAAATATCAAATAATTTTGTATTTAATTGACTTTACTGCTTCAAAAGTACAAGTATTATAACACAAATAGCATTAGTGTTAAAGTATTTGTAATGTATTATATATTACTGCAGAAAGTAATTTAAAATTGTCACTTTGTTACTAATGACATTTTAGGATTAGTGCTTTGTAGAATCTGTGCTGAGCATATGGAAATTGCTTTAAGATTCATAATAAATATAAGAATAAAGATCTGATACTAATTTTTGATCGAGGGATCTATTGACCTGAGAGCATGTCTTTATATAAAATATATTAGATCCATTGACCTGAGAGCATGTCTTTATATAAAACTATGATTCTTTTTGCATTCAATTTTACATTGTAAATGTATTAATGTTTTTGCTATAAAGTGTTACTATATTTTTTTGAAGTGCAAGACAGAGCAGTACAAATGAAAAGTTATCATTTGTATATTTTAAAAAAGATTTTTTTTTGCTTGGTTTTGTTTATTATTATACTATATATTTTTTTAAATAAAAAAAGAAGTTGATTATAATTGACTGACTTGATAAAATTGACATGATAAAATTATCAATTCCATGACGCAACAAAAAATATTTAGTTGACAAAAAACATGTAATTTTCATGAACTTCACTCTCATATCTTTTTTTATAGTTAATCAGTCACCTTGAGGTAGCTATTTAACAGGATTTTTTTTTGTCAACATTTTTATATATGATTACAACCCTTGGAATTAGGAAAATTGAGGTCTGCAATAATTTGCCCACCTAATCTTTTAGAGGTCGGCATCAGGTCGGCAAATACAAAGGTCTTACCATAAAACATTGGAACGAGGTCGGCAAAACCGAATTTTTTTTGCCGACCGCAAACACGTTTAGGTCAGTAGTTAGGTCAGCATTGCTAAATGCCGACCCTAATTCCGAGGGTTGTGATTAACATGGTTGTATAAAGCTAAAAAAAACTTAAAAATTAAAGGTTCTAGAACTTTAGAAGTTAAGTGGATCCAAAGTTATTGCATTTTTTGTGCTGGAAAAACTGATAATTTTTTGACAAAACACCTTTTCCTTAAGTATGGAAAATTTGCTCTATATAAATCAACCTTGAAGTTTTTAAATGCTGAGAACTAAATAATTATGTACAAATGTTAAAAAGAGTCCAAATTCCATTGAATTTCTTGTCTCCTTTTTGCAAACTAGTAAAGGGAAGTGGTCCCCCAAACCCTATTTCAGAACCCTAAATTGACCAAAAATGTCTAAAAACCCAATCTTGTATTCCTATTTTTATTTCATACAAAATACTGCTATAAATTAATCTAAAAATAAATAATATAAAGTTACAACATAGATAGTTCACAGAAGACTGGAAAGTACAACCAAGTTTAGATTTGCCCCCCTCAGCATTATTTACCAAAAATCGCTCCTAAATGCATATTTTGATTTCATTATTGAAAAATGTAGGTAAATAGAAGTGGCAGGGTGTAACATCTAAGACTTAGTTGTTTTATTAATTGACTTTGAGCACTTTATATCTTTAAATTTCTATTATATTCTTTCTATTATAGTAAAAAAGTATAAATATATTATAAGATAGCTGCTTCAGACAAAGCAACATGCCCAACTACAAATGTTTGACCAGTTGGACATATCTCAACAATAGATGGGCCAAGTCAGTTGCCAACAAGTGGTGTTGCCCTATGTAGAGTTTTTTTATGAAATAATAATAAAAAAGTCAACTCTTTCAATATCTTGCAACACAGTTGCAGATGAAGTTATGATTTTCTGGCCTAAGGCTAATATTCCAACTATAGCAAAGCCTCATTTAATTGCTAAACAAAAGAGTATTCACAAGCAACATGTTCAATTGTCTAAGCACAGAAGTAGAAAATCAGCTACTCAACATAGCTATCAAGAAAAATTTAATGCCAAGATAAATACACTTTTTGATATTGCCCATGGTGAATGGAATTGTCTCATCAAAATAAATGAAGATAAACAATTTCTGATAGACCAGAGAGGTCCCCGAAAAATGTTAATGATATCAGAAGACTTAATGCATAAAAAAAGCAGTCGTAAAATACAGAAAACTTGAAGAAAAAAGGCGCTTTGAACAATATAAAGAAAGTAAAGTTATATTTACAGATATATTAATGGATTACAATTCAGATTACTCTTTGGATGAAAATTTTGACTGTGATATATCAATTCAAACACAAAAACCTTCTTATCATCTAAATAATTCAAAACATTACTCTATGGGCATTAGTCAACTCGCAATTACAATATCCAAACGTTGTGTTCTTGACAATCAACTCTTTCATGCAGCATTAGACCGAACAAAAATATCACCACGACAACCAATGATGGTTGTCACACCAGCCCTAGCTGCAATCGGTATTGATGTAAATAAATTAACATTTTCATCTTCCACTCTAATGGAAGCTCGAACTACATCCCGTGAATGTCTTGCAATAGCAGTAAGAAAAAATTTTCTACCCTTGGTTCCACTAGTTGCTCATTTTGATAGTAAAATGTTGTTGAATGTTGGTAGAACCAGATGTGAATGTCTGCTAATTGTTGTATCTGGTTTGGATATTGAAAAATTATTAGGAATCCCTGGGATACCTGTTGCTACTGGCGCTCTAATGGGACAAAAGGTAGTTGAGTTCGTTCATGAATGGCCTGGCACCGAGGAGCATCTTGCAGGTCTTTGCTTTGACACAACTGCAAATAATACAGAAAGTCATAATATGGCAATAACTGTCATACAGAAGTATAAAGAATCAAAGCGTTTTGTTTTTCGTCTATCGACATCATATTCTTGAAATCTGTGCAAATGCAGTGTTTGATGCGTTTTTTTGTATCAAAAGAACAAAACACCGAACTTTTTGGTCAAGCGAAACCCCACCGGAAGCTAATAGAAAAGTCAAAGTTTAAACCACTTGAAAATAATAAAAGCGGAACTAGATGCCCTCAAAGTTTAAAAAAGAGTGGCTTGCATCTCAAAAATCCAAAGTGGTGGAAAATTTAAAAAAATACTTAAAGGAAGCACAACCATGTCATGATTATAAAGAACTTGGAAGATTAGCTCTTTACCAGCAAAGTTGCAAATGTTGCAAAAAATAAAATAAAATTTCAGTTATAGTATTTAAGTGAAGATCTAGCTGCTCTCCTATTATTCAGTGATAAAGTTTCTGTTAAAGAGAAAATGGAATTTGTTAATGTCTTACAAAAAGAATCATTACCAGGTGACAATAGAAGACTATCTCCAAACAAGATTTATACATTCTCTAAACTTTCTCTAGCTAACTTTGATACATGACACTCAATGAATTTGTTTGACTCTCTCAATCTACCAAAAAAATTCTTGACATTGTCTCCTAAAACATGGGCTAATCGTAATGACCACAAGTCTACTTGTAAGATAGTTCGTGCCATGAAAGTGGTTAATGGCTGTGCAGAACTGGCAGTTAAATTACCAACTACCTTTAATGTTTTGACAAAAAATGACAATCAATGTCAGTTTCTCTACTAAGTAGTTAGGTTTTCAATTTAATCTATTTAAATATATATATATATATATATATATATATATATATATATATATATATATATATATATATATATATATATATATATATATATATATATATATAGCAATTATATGTTAGCAATTGTGCATATAAATATGCTATAGTAGATTGTTGGACTGATCATATTATCCATAATATATCTAAATTCTTTCAAAAGTAATATATATATATATATATATATATATATATATATATATATATATATATATATATATATATATATATATATATATACACATGTAATATGAACTAAATATATAATTAAATACATTATAATAATAATATTAAAATATGGCTACTGTTTTTCTGTTATATTTTAATTTAGTTACATGTCAAGGTTTGACAAAATTATGTATGTTATTTCATTCTAATAATTTTAAAATTTGTTATTTGTAATATTTTGTAATGTTTTCTTGAATGCATTAGAAAATTTTTAATTTTTTTAAAAGTTTAATTTGAGTACAATATTTTTTGTTATTTTTAAATTTATAAATTTCAATTATGGCTGAGGTAGAAATTGCTGGTAGAGGAACACCATTTGGGGCATATAATGGCCACTGGTACTCACAATTGAAAAAACTAAAGAAATGTTAAAAAAAGGACCTTTTTAAGTACTAATAACAGCTTTTTGTATCTTTACCCCTTCCTCTTGCGCCAAGTTACCCCTGCTGTATACATTCATACACTTGTTGTCAATCTAATAAGTAAAACTGATGCATGTAACACTGGCAGTTTGTTTTAATACATTTCAGAAATTTATCATTTTCGAAAAAAACAAGTCTCAAAAGGGCTAAAGAAAAAGGTTCGGGTCCTGGCGCCCTGAGGGTGGGGTGTGGGAATAAGTCACTGCTATACACATTTGTTTTATTGTTATCCCTAAAAAGTAAACTGATGCATGTAACACTGGCACAAGCTGATTTTTTTCTTTGCTATATAATTACTCCCAACCTAACAGTAGTTGCTTGTAGTCTTGTTTGGATTGAATTACTCAAAAAAAAACTGCTAATGCTAATACTTTTTAAAAAAACTCTGGTCTACAGAGTTTTTTTTAGTGAAAAACAGGTTTAAGTAATAGCAAAGTAATTGTAGGTTATTAATTTTTTTTCATTGAAAACTTATTTAAATATAATTTTTATATAAATTATTGATGAATCAGTCATTAATATAGTTATTGACTTATCATCGTTGAAATAATTATTTTTGGATGTTATCATCAGCAAACCCATTATTGGTGTTAATTTGAAGCCAACCATCAAAGTTTAAGATTATTGCTTAATACAAATTAGAGAATGTATTTAGTGCTTCCAAATTTTATGGATTTGGTTACTAGTTCTACAGTTATTGATTGTGAATTTTTAACAATAGTGCATTTTTAAAATCATTAGGCTGTTTTTTACTTTTGCAAGGTGTCATTATACTGTTATTTAACTGTTGATTTTTTTTTCTGCAATCAAGTATTGAAAAGTATTATTAAAAGTAATTCAACTACTTTTTCTTATTGCTTTTAAAAAAATTGGTTTAGTGATGAAAAAAATAAATAAAAAAAAAAGAAGAATTGAATAGTAGGAAGAATAAGAAAGTAAGAAGAATATAACAAAAGATAAAGAAATAAAGTGAAAACTAGGAAAAAATGAAAGATGAATAAATAAAAATATTAAAAAAAAAAAAAAAATGCTTAAATTAAAGTTGAAAGAAAAACTGTAGTTAAATGCATCAATAAAAATCGATAAATTCAATAAAAATCGGTAAATTTAAATGCATCAATAAAAATCGATAAAATGTAAAAAAAGATCTTTAATCAAAATTTTTAGTAAAAGAGACAATCAAATATAAAAAAAACATCTATAGACTTTGAGTGAAATTAAAGCTAATTAAAAGAAAAAATAAGATTTTTGCTTTAAATAAAAAAGAAATTTCATCATATTTTATATATATAAAACATATTATGTAAATAATGTGTTTTATGTAAAAGGTGTTATGTAATATGTTTTATGTAAAAGGTGTTATATTTATCATGTTTTATTTACATGATTATTTTAAAACCTTATTTTCTAAAACAATATGATTTTAACCAGAATTAGGTTAATTCAGTCTTTTATTGACCACCTAATATTTTATGATATATTATGTGTTAGCTTAAATAAAAAATGTTTTATTATGTTATATTACATATTATATTAAATATTCAAGTATTCAATACCAAAAAGCAACTAAATAAGAGAAAATGTAGTTTATATTGTTTAAAAAACCATTGTTACATTTATTAATTAAATAAATTTTCATAACAAAAAAAACTATGGCAAATTAAAAGCCTAATAGGTATAGAACTGAAAACATGAAAAAGGAAGCAGCTAAAATGTTTTTTTTGGTAATATCTTGATATATAGTTTGTTTTGGAAAGTTTAAATTACCCCATACTAATTTTCTAAGCTTTATTTACAAAAAGAACAAAGCTTGTTTTGACACTTTAAAATCTCTTTTAAAGTACAGACAATGAATTATAATATAAATCTCTTTAAAAGTATAGACAAGTGCTCTTTTAAAGAACAGACAAGTACAGACAATAGCTTATAATATAAATCTCTTTTAAAATATAAACAATGACTTATAATACAAATCTCTTTTAAGGTATAGACAATCAGTTACATTTTGACGACTTCAATATTTTCTATCATGCTTAGGAAATTTAAAGTTGAAAAAAATAGTGAAATAATTTTTTTAAATAATAGATAATATGATCACAATTGTATATAGGAACACTATTATAAAATGGAAACATAAAATATTATAATATTTATGTATTACATAATAATTGTTAATTATTATGTTATAAATTTTTTATAACAGCTATATAATTTTTTAAAACAGTAATAATTATGCATAGAATTATATTATTAAAATTTTTTTTTTTACAATTATAAAGAGGGTGGCTCCTTTTAAATTTTCTAAAGTTTTTAAATAAAATAATTGAAGTTGTGGAAAAGTAATAAAATAATTGAAGTTGTAAAGTTTTGGAAAAGCTTATTAATATTGAAGTAACCTGGAAATAAAAAGCCTGAACAAAACGCTAGATTTGATTGTTCGGCTAAAACTGTAAAAGATGCCAACATTCCACTGAAACTTAAACTTTTTGAGGAAATCATAGCATTTAATGATTTCCTGATCACTTTTCAAACTGTCAATGCAATGGCGTCATTTTTTAACTCGTCACTATAAAATATCCTTTGTAATTTTTGCAGTCGTTTTTTGAGTAATCATATATTAGCAAAAACAAACTCAAGCTGCCTAAAGTTATCTTTACTTATAAAGTTATTCAACTGCTGTTGGATTCTGTCGATCATGGTTTTGCTATAGAATATGATATCAAAGTTTTGAAATGATAAAAATGAGGAAAATTTAGTGATTTACACAATCTTTAGTCTGAAGCTTTATAGTTCTTGTCCACATTGTGTATATATATATATTCATATTATGTACCCATATTCATATTATGTGCACATATTCATATTATGTACGCATATTCATATTATGTGCACATATTCATATTATGTACGCATATTCATATTATGTACACATATTCATATTATGTACGCATATTCATATTATGTACACATATTCATATTATGTGCACATATTCATATTATGTACACATATTCATATTATGTACGCATATTCATATTATGTGCACATATTCATATTATGTACGCATATTCATATTATGTACGCATATTCATATTATGTACACATATTCATATTATGTGCACATATTCATATTATGTACGCATATTCATATTATGTGCACATATTCATATTATGTACGCATATTCATATTATGTGCACATATTCATATTATGTACGCATATTACAGCAAAAAAGTTTATTGATAAAAAATCTTGTTCAAAGTACTTCTTGTTTGTCTCTTAAAGTTATATTGGAACCGGCTCACAGTGGGATGGTTCCATGTAAGGCAAAAGTTGGTAGGCAAAGTAATTTTGCCACATTTGCTATTATTATTTAAAAAAAATAAATATATTTATGTCTAAAGTTTCATACAATTTAAAAGTATATGTCTAAAATTTCATACAATTTTGCTTCAGAGACATTTGACCTTATATAGCATACACCTGGTTCCAACCTCTAACAGTTTGGAATATGGAATGTTGGCAATAAATTGCTGACCTCATTTTTCTTTATTCCGAGGGTCGACCTATTAAAAACAAAGAAAACAGAAGAGAAAAACATCTATTTAAAAAGAGAAACAGCTCTTTCATAGCATCATATCAATTAATGAGCCACTTTTTACTATGAATGAGCCGTAACATTTTTTTGAAAAGTAACAAGTCTTTTAAGAATAATAATCTGTTAACTTTTAAAAATCAGATTGTACTTATAGTTCTATAATATCCTCATATAAGTTACTCAACATCAAAAACTAAAAAAAAAGGATAGTTAATTGCACCTTTGAAGCCACAAGATTTATGAAACCACCCTTCACATAACTTGCACTGGTACCATTCTTTGTTGGACTGATCATATTATCCATTACATGCATTACAATGATTTTTATTGTCCTCTTTACAAATATTCTGTTTTTTTAATTCTGATAAATGTATTTCATTATCTAATTATTCATTATCATGCAATGATATGGTACCATTAGAATCAATGGAATTGTTGATTGCAGTTGAAACTTTTTGTTTGTTTTAATGACACTTTTTTTTGGTTGTTTTTTTGTTTCTTTCAATTTTATTTTTTTTTCTGGAGTATCTGTGATTATAGCTGAAGCCATTTTGTGATCGTTAGATTTTAAATTCTTTCTAGGTCCTGATTTTTAAAAATGTCTTTCAACAATTTCAAAGCAACGATTTCTTGCTGTGATATTGATGGCTGTATTAAAGATTCTGACAATGTGCTGTTTTTAGCCAAACTATCTGTTTTGTGGGTTTAATATTTGAGTTTCCAGTTTATATTTGAGTTTACCCATACACTGTAACATCTAAAGGCTGTAAACTATGGCTGCAATTTGGTGAAAAATAGAGTTTTTACAAAATATTGTCTAGTAAAATCACACAAAGATTATCATGGGACTTCTATACTTTTGGTAAGCTGTTTAGCTTTTCAAAGAATGTGTTAACATTTGTCTTGTTGAAACTTGTTTCTCTGGACAAAGAAGTCAGGTTTTCTGACTGACAAATTTTTGTGCCTCATCATAAGCCATTCCACAGAATCTATTTTATCGTCCTTTCATGTTTCAGGAAAGATATTATTTATTTCTCCGTACTGAAAAGCTAGTTTCCTTGTTTTTTTGTCAAACAGTGGCACATTTTCAGGCTTGGTCGGGAAGCGGGAGCGATCACTCTTGATTGCTAACCACGGAAATAATATTTAATTGCAAAAAGCTGGCCAGATTTTTTAGTCATTTTGAGAACATTTCAAAAAGCAAAAAAAAAAAAGCGCTTAAAGGCCGTTTTCCACAAGATTTTATCCAGCAGGTTTAACTCTATTTAGGGTTTTACACAAAAAGGTTTATCTTCGTGTGGCCAATTGAAGAAAAACACTCTTATGAAGTGTAACTTTCGTAATTGAGAGTGTGAAAATTTATATTTGTAAACTCTCGATTTAGTTTTATATATAAGTCTTGTCATTTTTTTATATTAGTCTTGCTCCTTATTTGATGAATTTACTCATGCTTGCCAATTTTCAGAGTAAGTTCATATAAAATTAATAATAACGCCAGGTTTAGAATTTTTTTTTTGTTACTTTTTTTTGCTGTTGACATCATGTGGTATAATATTCAAAACTTGATTGGTTTTCGCTTATGGCGATTCACAAAAAGTCGAAATGAATCCGACTTTTTTTTTCGCTGAAGCGACACGCTAGAGCGAAAAAAAAATCAGAATAATTGCCAAAAATGTTTAATCTGCGACAAAAAAATTCGCTTCGCGTGAATATTTCGTCTTGTGGAAAACAGCCTTAGGATTAATTAGACCGATGAGAGACAATTACAAAAAAAAAAAAAAAAATATGAAAATAAAATATCTTTTAACGCGAAAAAACTAAAATCAAAATAAATTACAATTAGAACAAATATTTTCGAAACATTGCTCTTTTATATTTTTTTTATAAAACTAAGCGACGTTTTTTATATCAAGTAAAATCTTACGATTGTTTAAAAAGGAAACAAATGTTCTCTATTTAACAAAGTTTGCAAGTTTTAGTTTTATTTAAGCTAAATTATTTTATAAATAAAAAAGTTAATTTTTTTAATACCTATATTATGTTTCGCGTAGTTTGAAAAGTTTAACAGATTTGAAGCAATTCTTCGTAGTAAGATAAACAAATGAAATAATTAAACCATTGAATTACTATAGAAATTAAATTAACAAGATAGAAATCAACTAAAAAGGTTAAAAGTAGTTTATGACGAGGAAGCGAAACTGCTTCACAATATCGCTGATGATGTTTAGTGAGTGGACTTTTTAGTTTCTATTTAAAGCAGAAAAAAGTATAACGAGTTTTAAGAATGGCAACTTAAGCGAAAATAATTAGAGTTAGTAAACCAATGTCTAGAAAATTTTCTTTATATCTAATAATTTGCTATATATAGTTGTGTTCTGTCGTGACCTCAGGCGCGGTGCTTCTTCATCCGCGAGTTACTTTGTATGCATTGTTTGTGTTTAGTAACCAGAAACTTTATATGTTTGTTACATAATTAATTTTATTAACTTTAATGATTATAACTACATTGAAAACACAATTATTTTTGTAAGTCTTTGTATAAATCATAAAAATTGCTTTAAAAGATACATTAAGATATAAAACAGATACACAAAATTACATTTATATAAAGAATACATACTTTTTAAATAAAAAATAAGAATGTACTATTAAAATCTATAGTTTATAATAAACTTTCAAAATTTTGATAATTTAAATAATATATATTTAAAACATTTGTTTTTGTAAACAAATAATATATATTCATAAAACAATTGATGCTAAAAATCTCAAAACGTAACAAATCGTGAATAATACAATTTCTAAAACATTTTAACAGAATACTCTAGAACTTTATTTCGCTTTCGTGGAGCTCAGTTGGTTAGAGCATCGAACAAAAAAAGTTGGACTGTTGTAAGATACGAGTTCAAATCCTGCCACCCCCAACTCAGCGCTTGAGAAGTACTTCGAAACGCAAAAATGTTGGTCAATAATCGACGCTACTTTGGATTAGTCTTAATGACTATTTGTGGCTGTTCCTATGCCAAGCCAACAATATCTTCGGATATAGTAACATTACATAGAAAAGTATAGCATGAAAATTCAAAAAAGTTTCAAATAAAAAAAAAAAATTGTCAGTGTATTTTTTTAACCAATAGAATTAGTTTGTTCGTTAATTTGGCGGGTGTTCGCGAATATTCTTTTTATTCTTCCGCACCAAGATGTTTTGAGAACATTCAAATTTTTTATGTTTCCATGTATATCCGTAAAAATTTTTTGTTTGGTACATAAACTTAAATGTTCTCAATAAACTAAAAAACCTGGCCAGTTTTTTGCAACTAAATATAATTTTCGTGGTCAGTATTCGAGAGCGATCGCTCCTGCTTCCCGACCAAGCCTGCATTTTAGGTGCATATTTAAAGTACAAAATTAATATATCTTCTTGAGTTTTAAAAAAATGCACTTATTACCTGATGCACATACTCATCCTTAGTATTCATAACCTTTTCAATCACTTTTGCTAAATAGGCTCTTGATATTCCAATATCAAAAGGCTATTTAGCAAAATATATTAGCTGTTTTATTGATGGACTGGTTACCAGCACTCACTTCCCTTGCAGCCTTTTTTATTGCTGAAGTTGTAAGCTTTTGTCGCTTTTTAGAAGTTGGTACTTGTGGAGACATGTTTTTCTCTTACAGATAAAAATTTTTAAATAAAAATGAGAAAAACAGAAATTTTAACATACACTAGTCAAATGTCGTTTAGCTTGATTACTTAATTTAATTACATGATATGAAGGACTAATAAGCAGGCTGCTATTCTTAGAGAACAAATTGTTTGGTTTACATCCTGATGATAAATGATGTCATGATTATAAGGTATGTCACATATTAACTATGCTATTGATATGTTAGTGAATATAATAATACAAAATAAGTTTTAACAAAATATTATGAAGTTTGAAACAAAAATAAATTATATTTATTTAAACTTTATTAAAAACCTTGATTTTATTATATTTGAATATTTTTTAGAAAATTCAATAATTTTCTTATTGTTAAAGAAAGTTAATAAAAAATATTGGGAAATTTTTCCTCTATTTCTTAAAAAGCTGTTTTTCTTGTCAGGACCAAAAATTTGTTCTCTCTTTATTGATCAGACTATTTTTTAGTCAAATTAAAATTTTAAAAAATGCAAAAATATGCATCAAAGGACTAGACCGAGCTGTCAAGCCCAAGTGTAATAAGGAAAAAACTAGGAACAGAGAAAGGATAAAAAAATAAAATTAAGAAGATATTTTGAACAGATGTTTAGAGCAAAATAAAGATACTAAAGTAATATTAATAAAAACTGAAGTGTATATTAATAAAATAATAATGATAATTTAGACATCGTGCATGTAAATTATGAACTCAGACTCATAATGGAAAATAATAACTAACGCGCAAGGTATAAAAAATACGAAGATAAAATATAAAGCTTAACGTAATGTGCTCAGAGCTGGAATTAAACCTGGAACTCATTGATTATCAGGTCGACGCTCTAACGGATCAAGCATATTCGATAAGTTAATGTCAGGACCAAAAATTTTCATAAATTTTATCAAACTTGTCATGATGTCAGGACCAACAATTTGTTCTCTCTTTATAGATCAGATTGTTTTTTAGTCCTTAGTATTATGCAATTAAAATTTTTGAATTGTTAAAATTTTCGACCTTGTACTACATTGCATTTCGACCATGTACTGCATTTGATCAAATTGATTAAATTTTCCACCTTAATGTATTTGACTGTATTGCATTTGACTAGTGTCTAGAACCTATTGATGTATTGAAAAAGTTGTGCAATGAAAGAGTCGGCTATTTTAATAGCTCAATAGCATAAACAGTTTTTTCAAAACAATAAGTGGTTAAATACATAACCTTAAACTAAACATATTTTACCAAAACATTAATCTAGCATTATTTGTGAAAAAGAAGAACATTAGAAGAGTACAGCTTATATCTTATAGTAAATAATACAATAGACTTTATCTTAAAAATAAATATGTAAACGCAAAAAAATTTCTTCAAAATTTTTAGTGCACCATAACAGCATTATTTATTTTAGTAGAACTGTACATTTTTTGTGGGTGACAGGTATCTAGTGTTGCCATTAAAAGAGTAAAATAGGATTATGTTATTGATAGTATCAGATGCCGCCAAGTTAGAAATAATCTAATAGAAAAAAAAAATCCATTAACTCATTGCCCTCACCTTTAGGGTGAGCGGGCCAATGTTTTGGGATACTTTTTGTTTCTAGGCCCCAATCACAATTATTTTTTTTAAACGATATCATTTGATATAAACATAATAACATAAACATAATTTTGGGATTGTTTTGTTCCCAGGCTCTAATCATCGTATATTTTTTATTGCAAAACATCATTTGATTTAAGTATAAACATAAATTTGGAGTTTGCATAATGCCAGAAAGTGTCAAATTTGTAATACCAAAAAATCTGATTGTTGCTGTTGTAATGGTGTTAATTTCTTATCTGTGTGCTATATAATGGTGCAATATGGATTTTTTGGTGTTTAAGGTTTCGCATATTTAGGCATTGTACAAACTTCAAACTTGTTTATACTTAAATCAAATGTTTTGCAAAAAAAAAATTATATATATATATATATATATATATATATATATATATATATATATATATATATATATATATATATATATATATATATATATATATATATATATATATACAATGATTAGAGCCTAGGAACAAAACAATCCCAAAATTTAGACCCCTAACCCCAAGAGTGAAAGCAATAAGTTAATGAATTTTTTAACTATTTTATACTTAACTTCATTCGCAGGTTTTAAATTTTATATAATACTCTTTTAAAAAGTTATAAACATTTAAAATTTACAACCTTCTCATTTTGGGGAGAGTGAAAACATGGTCATAACATTTGAAATCTAAAAAGTTTAAATTCTATATATGAATTTAAATTTAGTATTAGAAAATAACTAATTTTGAAAAATTATTGTTTACTTATTATGATATTTTTATTTGCAGACTCCAATCACTTCAATTCTTTTGTAAAACATTATCATTTGAATAATCATTAGTGTGGAGTAAGCATAACGCCTGAAAGTGTCAAATCTGCAACACCAAAAAATCCAAATGCAGTAATTGTAAAGCGCACCCATCAGAGTGGTCAATTTTGTTGACAGAAATGTATAATATGATGTTGATGTTTTTTATTTTTTGCTAACTAACGATATATTTTGGCCCTTGTCCTATTCTTATATTTAATGGACTGTTGCAGGAATTTTGAATATGGGTCATTTTATGTCAAATCAACACAAAACCCATAAAAATGGCACCCCATGTTTTGGATTTAGCTAATTTTTATATATTTTATAGGGTTTATAAAAAATAAAAAAATCTGAAAGTTTTGACTCTTTATGGTTCTTGAGATATTCAGGTTTCCAAGCTGATAATCATTCATTTAATGCATTAAAAGTTTATCATATTATAAAATCAAATAAATGTCTGGTTTTCAAAATTTTGTAAGGTTTGTATAAGTATATTTGATGACCTTTCAAACAACACATAATACCCCTTTTATTTGACTATATCAACTTAACGAAATGTATCAAAAAAATACTTTTAACAAGGCATAACAGATTTTTTAAATCTAAATATGTAATTGTAAATAACTTGAGACAGTATTTTGGGATTTTCTTATCTTTAGTATAAGCTTTTAATCTGGCTTGTTTCATTCAAATCCATGCCAATGTTTTTTGATTTTTAGAAACCCTGCCTTTCACTGTGTGGCTAACTTGTCAACAGTTTGTTAGACAAATTGTTTAAAATTCTTGTTGGTTTGAAGCAACTGACTTCTAAAGCTGCAATGAAAGCCAAACAAGCTGAATTTTTGTCAAATGTTTTTTCTCAGCAAATAATGTGACAATATGAAAAGAAAAAACTTTAAATCTCACAGTTTACCAATCTAAAATAATTTTTTAACTTATTTCAAATCTTCTTGTCAAAGATATTAACAATAACTTGTACATAAATCTAAAATAAAATTAAGCATTGTAAAGAATATGAAAGAGATTGGCTTTTGAAATTCATGAAAGAAATAATAAAGTTGCTTCTTTAAAAAAAACTGTTATTAAAAAAGATATCTGTTATTAAGAAAGCTTAAAAAAGATGCTGATAACTATTAAATGATAACATTCAAGAAATAATCAACAATATAAAGCAGAAAGAAGTTTTCAAGAAATAATCAACAATATAAAGCAGAAAGAAGTTCAGAAATAATCAACAATATAACAATCTTATTCAAATGTAATGACTTAAAAAGAGCTGCAATCAACAAATAGTAAGTAACCAGGGTTAATATTTGACTGGGATTGGCTTTGATAGGGGCTGCATAGACATTGATACTTCCTAAAGTATATGTTTTTAAATCAAAAATTCATGAAATTTTTTATAAAACCTTTTCTGTTTCTATAATAATATCTCGATCATCTTCTTTCCTTAACTAAAGCTTATTTATACAATATGTAACACACTCTTTCCAAGTTTTCCTACTTCTACCTCTATTTCCAAACCACTCTTATCTTTTCTGACATGGTCGTGTATAACATTTTTTCATATCTATGTCTAAGATTATGGCTCTTAATTAATTTTAACAGTTACTATTTAATATATTTTTTACAAATATTCGTGGTCTGCGAAGCAACCTTCTATCAGTTGAATCTTACTAAATAAAATTAAGCGACAGTTTTATAAACAGTTACAACTTACTATTAAGTATCATTTAGTAAAGAAACAAATGTTCTTCAATTTATCAAAGTGTATAATATAATTTTTTTATATTATATTTTTATATTAAGTATTTTATATATGTATTTATGTTTTATTTTAGTGAGTAAGGTTTTTAATATATTTGTATGTTTGTGTTCTGTATGTAAACAATCAATGAAGTTATTATAATCATCGTTTAGTTTAAAAGCGCTTTGCTAATATAGAAACATTTACAAATTTAGTTGTTTTAGCATGTCAAATCGTTTCAGACATACATGGAAACATAATTAAATTTAAATGTTCTCAAAACATCTAAAAAGCTGTGGCCAATTTGTCACAACTAAATATAATTTGAGTGGTCAGGAATAATGGTCAGGAGTGCGATTGCGCTCGCTTCCCGACCAAGCCTGCAGTTCTTCAGATCTCAGTGTTAATGGGTACTATTCTTTGATTCGCAAAAACTCCAATATTTACTTGCTTGGTTTGGAGATATACATACACATCAATTTACCAATTTGTCATGAGAGATTTCAAATTGTTCTCCTTCTTCCCAAGACTGCACTTTTTTAGATGTAATTTCTGATCGAATTGATCATGCCCTTTCTCATTACCCCTCTGCCAATATTGTTGTTATTGGTGACTTAAATGCTCATTACACTGAGTGGTTTGGCTCTAACACCTGCTGGCAAAAAACTTAAGCTTCTGCATTTCTCAATCTCTTATTTGGGTAGTAAACTTTTTGACTGATTTTCCTGACAATCCTCACCATTAACTTTTACTTCTTGATTTATGTCTAATCTCTGATCCTAGCTTGTGTTCAGGTTCTTATTTTTTTCCTTAGGTGATTCTGACCATGCATTGATCTCTATAAATTTTTCATCTTGTACTTCTTCTGACTCATCCTATTATCGCACTTCTTACTACTGCCCTAAAGCTGACTGGCATTCTTTTCATGGTTTTTTTTGTGATGGTCCTTGGGCTGACATCTTTTCTCCCTTAGCTGATAAGTACGCCTCTTACATAATCTCCTGGATTCAGGCAGGAATGGAAACTTTTATTTTTTCTATTCGGTCCCAAGTTAGGCCTCATTCTACTCCATGGTTTTCACTTTCTTGTGCAGCTGTTATATCTAATCCTCATCGTTTTTTTCAAAAAAAAAAAAAAACTCTCTTGAGAACAAATGGCAAAAATTGCAAAAAGTTGATGTAAAAAGGTGCTATTTTAATGCGAAGCTCCATTATTCTCAGTTCACTAAATCTCGTATCTTATCTCAGAATTTAGGCTCTAGAGACTTTAGAAAATCTTCAACAGCATCATCAACAAAGGTAGGTCTAACATTACATCTCTCATTAATGGAAATGATCTTGTTACCTCTCTCAAGGATACGAATGAACTATTTGCAAAGAACTTTTTTTCAAATTTGACTCTTGAATCTTATGGTCATTCTCTTCTTTCCATTCCAATTAATCAGGTCAACACATTGTTGGACATTCAAATCACTTCAGCTTCCATTGCTAAATTCATATCTCAATTAATCTTTTCTATCGCATGTGGTCCAGATAAATTCCCTGTCAGTCTTACAAAATTGTTATCCAGAACTATTTTCAATTTTCTCTGAATCTTGTTTTCCTGTTTGCTGGAAAATGACATCTGTTGTTCCAATTTTAAGAAAATCCGGTAAACATTTTGACCCTCCAATTACTGTCCAATTAGTTATTATTCTGTTATTAGCAAGGTCTTGAAGGCTTTGATCGAAAAATTTCTTAAATCCCATCTTGAGTCAAAAAACTTCAATCAAGATTCTTGACAATCAAGAAGGTTCTCGATCCACTTGCTCTAACTGCTGTGACTGAAAGATTTTTTTGTGCATTTAGATGGAGGTAGTAAGGTTAGGGCTATTCCTTTTGACATACCTAAAGTTTTCAGCAAAGTTTAGCATGCTGGTCTTCTTCATAAGCTTGCTTCTTGTGGTATATTTGGTTAAGTTTTTGAGATTATCAAATTGTTTCTTTCTAACTGCTTTATTAAAGTTATCCTCAAAGGCCAACACTCTTCTTAATTTCCAGTTACTTCTGGGGTACCTCAAGGTTTATTCTTTGGACCTGTTTAGTATTTTATCTACATTTATGATCTTCCTTACAACCTTCTATTTGAAGTAGCTCTTTTTGCTGAAAACTCAACTATATACTCCTTTCTTGACAAAAGTCTTCTCTTTTCGATAGTTTAGAACAGGCAGCTGATTTTAAATCTGATCTCATTTTTGTATCAGATAGGGGCTTTTAGTGACTTGTAAATTTTAACTCCAACAAAACTCAGTTATTTACTGCAAAGAACTATTGCAATACTGTCAACATTCCAATATTAATGAATAGCAACCCTCTCATTGAGCCTTCTTCTTTATGTTGTCATGGATTATCATTCACTACTGACCTTTTATGGAAACTTTATATACAATCCATTGCTAAATTAGCATCTGCTGTTACTTCTCTTTATCGTGCTTACCATTTTCTTACTCTTGATTTCATTCTCTATCTCTGCAAATCTCTTATTTGTCCCTGTATGAAATACTATTATCATGTTTAGGCTAGTTCTTCTAAATATACTCTTTTTCTTCTAGACAAGTTACACAAATGTATTGTAAAGGCAGTTGGACCTGCTCTATTTGCCTAGGCTGAGCCTTTCTCGTTTTGTTATAAAGTTACATCTTTTTCTCTTTTTCTTTACAAGTAGTACTATGGTCTCTGCTTAAAAGAGTTATTATCTCTAGTTCCATTAACCAAAACTCATTTTTGCCTGACTCGTCATTCAGCAAAGTCTCATTTGTTTACTTTATCTGTCTCTGCATGCTGTTTAAACTTTCATTCATCTAGTTTTTTTTCCCGCACACTTGTGTGACAGGTTTTTATAATGCTATTTTCTATGTTAACTATGGCATTGTGGAAGTTTGAAAAAAATGGTATAAAACCCCATTGTGGGTAAGGGTATGTGAAGCTCATAAACCTAGGATTAGTAAGCGACCGGAGTTGATATTTGACCGGGGCCGGGGCCAGGTTTGATAAAACATAGCCGGGGCCGGGTTTGTGACCGGGGCTGCATTAATATTGATATTCTTTATAAATATATTATTGTTATTTAAAATTCATGATATATTTTATATAAAGGTATATATATCATCTCATTGTCATCATCATCATCATCATCATCATCATCATCATCATCATCATCATCATCATTATCATCATCATCATTATCATCATCATCATCATCATCATCATCATCATCTACATCATCATCATCATCATCATCATCATCATTATCATTATCATCATCATCATCATCATCATCATCATCATCAAGCATACAGTTGACGATGATGATTACGATGATTCTGATGATGATGATGACAATGATCATCATCATCTTAATCATTGGCATCATTATCATCTTCTCTGATACACACTATAAATATAATTACTACTCTCATACTATCTCTAAGATCATTGCTTTTTTTCCTATCTTTTAAAGAAACCATATATCCATCTGATCTGCTTTGTTCTTTCCTTGCTAACAATCAGGGTGTTTAAAATATCCTAAAATAAATTTCATAAGATAAATTTATTGTAAAATTGCATTTACATTTAAAATGTAAGTAACTTTTTAATTGTAATTTTAATCATTAGAATTAGATAGTTGAGCTATTCAAGTATTTAAATGTAAAGAAATTGATAAATACTAGAAAATAGTTGAATTTATTTTTGTTAGCCCCGGCTAGTAACCCCTGCAAATTGTGTTTGTTTAGCCGGGGCTGGGGCCGAGTTTGCAAAAACCTCTGTTTTTAGCCGGGGCCGGGGACCCGGTCACTTACTACCTAGGATGGTGATCTTAGTGGTAGTATAACACTCCTAGTCTGTGTAACTGGTTAACACCAGGAAGCACCATGAGCTTGTAAAAAAAATTTTCAACTCTTCCATAATGCCATAATTAACATAGAAATTGGCATTATAAAAACCTGTCACACAATAGTGTGCAGATCATGGATGTAAAACTTTTTTTTTAAAAATTCCTTCTTATTTATTCAGAGTTTTTTTTGCAAAGAATCATCTAAATTAGATTCAAAACTTCCTCTAAAACCCTCTAATGTTCTATTTTTCTTATGAAACTTTTGTGTTGCTGCCCTGTAATATAATTTTTTTTTAAACAATAAATATTTCAAAATTACATATTTTATATTATTGCATAGTTTTTTTAACAATTAAATTTTTTAACAGTTTGATCTTTTATTAAATAAAAACTGACATCAAAAAAAGTTACAAAGTTACATAAAAACATTCTTAAAGTTTTAAGTTTTAAATAAATTAACTATTTAAAAATGAATAGTTTAAGTTTTTTATGTAATTTTTGTGTGTAATTTTATAAAAATTTTTTCAAAATAATTTTTGTGTGTAAATTTAATAGTTTTTAATTTAAAAGTATTTGTTGATATCCATCCAATGTGAGTGGAGTGTCATTTTTTTTTTAACTTTAGTTAATTTTTGTGTTTTTTTAGGTATTGAATATGACAGATGACAAAAACTGGTACAAAGCTGAGCAAAATGGAAAAGAAGGTTTTGTTCCGAAGAACTACATACAAATGAAACCGCATAGGTACGCATCAAAAGTTCTTTTGTCTTAACTCATACTAAATAAGTCAAAAGTACAGAATTCCATGATTTTAGAAGATTATCTAAAAGATCTTTTTTTAATATGAAGCTACTTGTTAATAAATTCTATGAATAATATCATATAGTGTATGACAAATCAATGATATAAATAAGGATTTGGTAAACAATTTTGAATATTTATTTTCTTATTGGTCTCTAAACCATGCCTAATATCCATCCCTTCACTACAAAGTATTGCCACACACTATTGACACAGTCAGACACCTTTTTTTAACAAGCAAAATCTGTATGTCTTGTACAATAGTTTTCTTTTTAAGAATTGTAACAGTAAATTTGTTGAAATAAAATTTTTTTTGTCAGCAAAAAAAAACAATCTTGTTTGGTTCAATCTTTTATTGTGAATTTTTAAAGAAAGCATTAATATGCAGTACAATGCTAAAATCTGTTTCAATAAGACAATTGTTTTTAGACCTGCTAGTTTCTAATCATTAGGTTGTTGTCATTAGACTAATGACAACAACAATAAAGCATTCAGGTAAGCTGATCCAAATTGTTTGAAAGTCTCTCTGTCATTTCAAACTTCTTTGCTCTGAATAGTTCCAATCAAACATTCTAAATAATCTTGCTTAAAGTGAATGTGAATAAACAGCTAAACCTTTTGCAAGAGAAGCTCCTGACACAATACTAGTATTTTAAAACAGTAGCATTATATTTTTAATTGTTGTTACTTTACATTGAGCAGGTTTATCAACATGAAAATTTTTTGAACTTATTAGATTAAAAAGAGTTTCAATTTTATCAACAAAATGGTTGGTCAGTAAAAAGTCAGTGTAACAGTTGACAGTAATATTTATTTAAAAAAATTTGTCTCATACAGTGTCTGAATGTGATGCTGTGAGAAATGTGATGCGATGAGAAAATATTTTCTTAAATACTGTAAAAATTAGAATTTTATTTTAGAACTTGTAGGGACTTACGGAGAAGGCATATAACAAAACATTGAACTTTCAAAATGATTAATGCACAAACAATAATCATTGTTTAGAATTTCGATAAGTTTTCCAACAAAATCTTCTCTGGCACATGTAGAAATAAGAATAATAACTTACTACTTTCAGTAATCTTTGAAAGTAATTCAAAATTTTTTGAAAGTAATTTATCAAGTTATTTCAAAGATTAACTTTCAGTTAATCTTTGAAATAACTCGATAAATTAATAATTTTTATAAGCAATTCCACTTGTATTTGTGCAGTTATTGCAGCACAATATGAAGACATTTCTGAACAATGAAGAGTATTATTAATTAAAAAATAACAAAATATAAAACAGAAAACTTTGCAGAGTTTCAGCCAAGTTTATTGTTGTGAACTTTTTTCCAGGACATCCCAAAATGCTTTGTGCATACGATTACACTCGAAGCAATGTGAAACCAAAAGAGTTGACAGTCCTTGTTTATAGAGTTGAGAGAGGGTTGTAACCACAACTAAAGTAGCTTCCTCAAGTGTAATGGCCTTCATGGCCTTGGGGAGGTGAAATGAAATTAAAAAAAAAAGTTCTTTGCAAATAGTTCTGTCTTATCTTTGGGACAGATAATAAGATCAGTCCCATAAATGAGAGATAAAATGTTAGACGTAACTTTGTTAATGACCATGTTGAAGATTTTCCAAGTCTCTAGAGCCTAACTTCTGAAATAAGATACGAGATTTAGTGAACTGAGAATAATTGAGCTTAGCATCTGACAGCACCTTTTTACATAGATTTCTTGCAATAGTTGTTTGTTCTCAAGAGAAATGTTCTTTTAAATTTATGAAAAAAACGATTAGGATTGGATAAAGCAGCTGCACAAAAAGCTGAAAACCATGGAGTAAAATGAGGCTTGGAACCAAATAGAAGAAATAAAAGCTTCTATTCCTGCCTGAATTCAAGGACCGTCATGAAGAAAATCTCAAAAAGAATTCCAGTCAGCTTTAGGAAATTAGTAAGTGGTGCAATGATAGGTTGAGTCCAAAAATGAAGTACGATATGAAAGATTTAACCATGAGACCATGCAATGATCAGAACTATCTAAAGGAGAAAAAGGAGAAACTGAACACGTTAGTTAGGCTCAGAGAAAAGACATAAATATACTATTTTGACTTGATTTTTTATTAATTTGTAATAGTTATTATTTAGTTGGTATTACGGAAAAATTCGCAGATCTGAGGCTGAACAACTACTTTTACAAGAACCACATGATGGAGCTTACCTAATACGAGATAGTGAGAGTACAGCAGGTAAATTTTTTTTTTTTTAACAAACTTTCTTCCTAATTAAAAAAGTTCTTCCTAATTAAATAAATAAAAAGTTCTTCCTAATTAAAATAATCTAATTGATTTTTTAATCTAATTTTATTTTTAGGTGATTTTTCACTCTCAGTAAAGTAAGTTAATTTTATTATTTAATTTATGTTACATCTTTTACAAGTGCAATATTTTTTGAACAAAAATTTGCAAACTTATATATGTATTTTGTTGTATATATGCATATATAAGTTTGTCACAAAATATATAACAACCTTAATTACTTAACATGTTATTTTTAGGTAAGCAAAAAAGTTTTTTGAGACTTAAAAAATCTTTAATAGTTTAATTAACAAAATTCATTAACAAAGTCTAAGATTTTTTTCCAGTTAATAAATATAATTTATATATATAAATATATATATATATATATATATATATATATATATATATATATATATATATATATATATATATATATATATATATATATATATATATATATATATATTTATATATATATTTTATATTTTTATATAATTATCTGCAAAGTATGTTTACGAACCGGTTAAATGAGAACAAAATACCTAGGCTATAAGGGATAAACTGAGTTTACCAAGGGTTTTAGTTGGCACAGGGTTGACTCATACTTATAGTAAAAAAAAAATTGACTATCATATCATTAACTATCAATAGGATTATGGTTTGCATTATACCAGTTTGTAGTTCGTGTTTACCTAGTACTTGTTAATTAGCTAATAGCTAATAGACAGAAAAGGTATCTGGTATATGTATGTAAACATGTATGTATTAGCCATCAGAATTAGGGTCGTCATTCGAGAATGCCGACCTAACTGCCGGCTTAAAAGTGTTTAAGTTTGGCAAAAACTTGTTGACCTCTTTTCTATGTTTCATGATAACCCCTTAGTTTTAAAAATTTTTTTGCCGACCTGATGCCTATCTCTAACATTTTGAGGTCGGCAATAAATTGCCGACGTCATTTTTCCTAATTCTGAAGGTTGATATATATGCATTTATAATCATGAACGTTTGTGAATCTAGGAATAGGTCGTGCCATAAAACATTTATATTGACTGTTTGTTGACAAGATGTTCTTAATTTAGAATATTTTTTGAGTATTTTTTTTTTAAATCTTTATTTGCTAACTCGTATTTTTTTTAACCTATATTCTTTTTCGAATACAGGTTTAATAACCAAGTGCAACATTTCAAAGTGCTGCGCGATGGAGCAGGAAAATATTTTCTCTGGGTAGTAAAGTTTAATTCATTAAATCAACTTGTCGAATATCACAGAGCAGCAAGCGTTAGTAGATCACAAACAATATATTTGAAAGACATGACTAACGCTCATGAGGTCATTATTTCATATTCCTAATTGTAATAGTTAATAGTTACGACAGACGTTAACACGTTGGTAGTGATCAAAGATGACAGACAAAAAAAAAAAAACTTGAATTTTGTAAAAAGTGTTTTTGTATTTATATTGCATTATTTATAAACAAGACCAACCTGCAAATATTTGCATATTGGCAGGTTGGTCTTATTTTTCTTATAATAATCTTTTTTCTAATATTTGCAGGTTGGTCGAGCCTTATTTGATTTTGTTGCTCAAGAAGAGAACGAGCTTTCGTTTTCTCGAGGAGATCTAGTTAAAGTAACCGATACTTCTGATCAGCATTGGTGGAACGGTAAATTAAACTCTCGTGAGGGTATGTTCCCTGCCAATTATATACAACTTATTGCAACTCGTTGAAATAGTTTTTATTCGTATATATTTACGATCAGCTTGCTTACTACTTTTTTTACGCATACGCGTGTTCATTTGACTTTATCGGGTATTTTCATAGGTAAAACTTGATTATTTTCATTCTGTACAAATGTTCATTTGATAATTCTTTTAAGTATATTTGTAAACTGTTTACTGTAACGTTTTCTATTGCGGTAGTCGTTTATATTTCACAAAGAAAATAATCTTATAATTACAAAATTTGTATTTTATTTTTGTTATTTTAATAATATATTATTACTTTAATTGCTATTATAAATTGTTAAATAAATTCTAAAAATTCTTTTCTAAGTATTCGAACTTCATATCAATTTTTATGTTCTCATTTAAAATTTAAAAAAGTAAATTACTATTTATGTTTTGTATTGAAATAGTTTTTATTCGCTTCGGTATTTTAGGAAGGGGGAGTGAAATTTGTAACCGACAACTTTTTCTATATTTGGAAAAAATATTTTTGTACTTATGACAATAAAGGTTTTGTTTACGTTCGTACAATGTTTTCTGTGTACATTTGTTGTAGCGGCTACGTATTTTCTTTTTATAATACATATTTATCGGTATTTCATTTCTTGTTTGGTATTTAATTTTCGGATTTTTAAAATTGTGTATTTGTAAAATAAATTTTAAAAAAAATTTATTTTAACGGTGCGCTATGCGTCGCTCTAAAACTAATTGAGGAAATGTGTTTAAAAATAAAAAAGCATTCAATATCTTGAACTGATTTTTTTTACAAGTCATCGAGTTTTTGTTACTTTTCCCCATTTAAAACAAAAATATCCGGTTTTTATAAAAAAAAAGTTTGTTTTCCTTTTCACCCGCACTAATTTCAGATATATTCGGAAAATCGCATTTTCTTTCTTTCGAACTTTGTTCAGCAGCCGTGTTCACATCTCTCCGCGATAAGTTATCAGTCGGTTAAAAGTAAAACAACTTTAACTTTTAGTTTTAGCGTAGTTTACTTTATCGCCGGCGATAAAATAAACTCGTATTCCTATGTCTCCGTTTAGTTAAAGGCAGGAGTAAATTTAATAATCGGAAGACTGATAACGCCAAAATCTAACCTTGCTATACCCTTTAAAATTCCTCCTATACCAGTTAAAGCTGCTATTGGAGGAATTTTCTATTATATTAAGAAAAATTAAAAAGTGTTATCTAATCAAAACAAGCGTAAACAAACAAGTTTATTTTTATAACGAATAAGCTATAACATATACTATATCAAATCTATGATTTATCCTTGTAAAATTGTAAAAAAAAATTATGTTTATTATTATAAACTAAGTTTATTTCTTAATATAATACACTTATAAGATTTTAGAATAAATGTTATAAAATGAAATGTATTTTGCATTTGGTCATAATGCATGGATTGTTACGAGCATTGTGTGTTAAATACCTGTATCTGTATTACATTTGTGTATTTTTTAATGTATAAAAACAAATATCAATGTTCACAAGCAAATATCTATGTACACAATTTACAAATAGACAAGCATATGGATACACACACACACACACACACACACACACACACACACACACACACACACACAGATATATATATATATATATATATATATATATATATATATATATATATATATATATATATATATATATATATATATATATATATATATATATATATATATATATAAAGGGTGGCCACGCCTCCTAAAAAATCTTAAAATGTCCTTATATTTGAAAAACATTCTAAAAAGACCTAATTTCTCCTAAAGTATAGGTGATTTTCTCAAATACTCCTAAATTCTCCTAATTTATTTGTCCTGAGTATAATGCATAAACTATTATCAGCTAATCAACAATATAGTTAATGAAATGGATCAGACTAGGACTTAGTGCTGTTGTTTACTGATAGAAAATAATTTACTCAAATATTTAATTTAATATTTTTGTAATGTTTTAATAATTTAAAAATTTTTTTCTAATAAAACTTAAGCTTTTTTTTCTTATTTCTGCCTAAGTTCTGAATATCAAAGTTATTTTTATCAAAACTTTATTTTGATTAAGTTAACCTAAAATAATTTTGTACGTTCAGAATAGAAACGTCAGTCAAATATAAAGCTAAATTTTAAAAGCGGTTAAAAGACAATAAATATAAAAATTTTTATTTGGTTAAGTACTATGTTATTATGTTAAGTATGTTTGATGATTTTTTTATTTCCAGATATCTTTCTTTTAACTACTCCTTTTTGCTATAAGTTTTTTTCTAAAAATATAGTTTTGTAATACCTTTTTTCTGTTAACTTTTTCAATTATCACTTATCATAAAGTTGAGAAAACCACCAGCCGAATGCTAAATTTATAAAATAAATTATTCTGCATTGTTTAACATTTATTAAATTTTTTTTGCAAAATATATTCTAAATTTTTAATATAACCTAGATGATTGCTGTATGTTTAAAAGTTTTATATGTTGCAGATGCTGTATGCAAACACATTGAAAATATATATTAATGAAAAAAACATGTATTTTTGAATGTTATATGTACTATGTGTTTGAAGGTTATGTCTGTTGCAGATCTAGATACAAACACATTGAAAATACATGTTAATGAATAAAGATATAAACAATATATGCCTGTGAGTGATAAAAGAAATATAAACAGTCATTGAGCCACCAGTTGAGCCAAAGGTATACACTGTGTACACTTAAGTTATATTTTTTTAACAGTATAAATTTAACATGGTAAATTTAACATGTTAACATGGGTAATATTTAACAGCATTTATTTTGAAAATTTTTTATAACATATTCACAAAATTTAGTTTTTTCACATATAAATTTTATTACTTTATTTATTTATGTATGAATATTTAATATATTATCAAAAATGTTATTAGTTTTTTTAAAACTGTTTATTATAAAAAATATTGTGTTCTGTTATTTTTTTTAACTTTACACTGCTATAATGTGCAAAAAAATTAAGTTTTTAATACCGGGTGCATAAGTTTTTATACTTTCAAAGGACACTTTTTACTTTTTTCTTGTTTCTGTCTGGCAATTCTTGGAATTAAAATTATTTTTATTCACATTTTTATCTTTCCCATAACCCAAATATTCTTGTATTTTTAGATTAGAATATGTCAGTCAAATATAAACTAAATTTCAAGATCATTGGTTAAATGACAATAATTATAAACAATGGGTACAAAAATGCCCCAACAATTTGTATTCGGTAAAATGTAAGGTATGTTTGAAAGTTATTTCTGTTGCAGGTCTGGGTACAAAGGCATCGGAAAAACATGCTAATGGTAATGGTATTTATCACAAGCAGGCATACAAACAACGTATGCCTGCTTGTGATAAATATGCATTGAAAACTGTTTTAGAACCACCAACTAGCCCAAAAGCGGCACTGTGTCCACAGCAGTTAGCAAAGAAAGCATAGATACTGTGGGCAGTTGATGTTTTGCTTTCAAAACATTCTTTTTGATCAAGTGCAAATAAATCTGAATTATTTACTGCAATGTTTAGTGATAGTCAAATAGCTAAACAATTTTCTTGTGGGAAAACAAAGTGTACTTATCTTATGTGCTTTGGAATTGCATCGTATTTTAAGGAAATTTTGTGTGATTCATTATCAGAACTTGATTAGTTTGTTTGCCAATTTGATGAATCTTACAACCATGTTGTCAAGAAGAGTCAGATGGATTTGCATGTTAGATATTGGAACTCATTAGAGATGGTAAAAACAAGATATTTCAACTCTGAATTCCTGGGAAAAGCTGCTGCTGTCGATACTATGATAAATTTCCGTAAATGTATGAGTGGTTTAGAAGAAGATAAAATGCTCCATGTTTCCAGGGATGGTCCAAATGTTAACATGTCTTTCCTCTCTAATTTGAATGCTAAGAGAAGTGAATGTGAACTCAGTAAGTTAGTATCAATTGGATCATGTGGCCTTCACACAATCCAATGTTCATTCAAGAATGGTACAAATGCTTCAGAATGGAAATTGAACAAATTGCTGCCTTCATTGTTTAAGATATTCTATGAGAGCCCTTCTTGTCGTGCTGATTTCAAAAAGCCTTACTTAAGCTCAGTCTTCAGATTATGCTCTACAGTTCTGTTGCCATCGTTACAGTTCTGTTGCCATCGTTGGATTGAAAATGAGAAAGTAGCAAAGAGAGCTAAATAAAAGCTAGAGATAAATAAATATATGGAAATATGGCCCAAGATTATTGTGACTATTGATTTTTGGAAAAATTTACCTAAAAACAAGCAACCTGGTCAATGTAAGCCTGGGAAAAATACTATCTTTCTTCATGGTATAAAGACGTGTAAGTCTCTATAAAGTTCCATTTTTTAAAGAAACTGCAAAACTGTAAAATTCTTCTTTATTAATTTTCCAAACTGACAATCCAATGACACCTTTTCTTGTGGAAACACTTGAGAATTTACTGAGGCTATTTTTATTAAAATTTATCAAAAAAGAAGTTTTGTCTAAAGCATCCACAATTTTTAAATTATTAAAAGTTGATATCAGTGGTGTCAAAAATCAAATGTTGGTTGCAAATATTGATCTTGGGTTTGGAATAAGGTATGAATGGCAGCAACTGAGATCTAGAAAAAAAGTTACTGATGCACAAATCTATAATTTTAAAACAGATGTTCAACAGTTTTTAGTTACAATGTGCAAACATATGGTTGAAAAAAGTGTTCTAAACTCATACTTTGCCTGATACTTATTATGTTTATCACTTTTGCACATGGTTGAATCTCATGAGATGTGTGAACTTTATTTTGACAAGTTGTTGCTGAAAGTTGCTTATAAAAAGGTATCACCTTCAGTTGCTGATCAAGCCAAATTACAGTATTCACAATTTTTTAATTACTATTGTGAAAGTGAACAAGGAAAAATTTCTTGGGTTCAAAAAAGAAAGTGATAGATTTGATTCTTTTTTGATTTAATATACAGATGCTTCAAGATTCAAGGATTTTATGAAAATTTACCAATTTTTACTAATATTGTCCCATGACCAAGCACAAGTAGAGCGTGGGTTTAGTATAAACGACCAACTTCTGGATAATAATATGCTAACTGATACTCTTGTTGTACAGAGAATTGTACATGACTTCATGTGCAGTAAAAATATAAAATTATCCCAATTGGTTATGACAATTAAACTTATGGGACATGTTAAGGATGCACGAAAACTATACTTTAGCATTCAGAAAGAGAAGTCCTTGAATGCTTTAAAAAGTGACCGTAATACTAAACTGAAAAATTTTAATAAAGCGATTACTAGTTATAATGATCAAGTTCACACCCTTGAAGGTACCATACTTCAGCTCAGATATGATGCAGATGAGTATGCATTGCAAGCGAAAAAGCAGAAATCATTGATAGAAATAAAGTAAACAATTCTAAAATATTAGACTTTAGAATTGTTTACTTTAATTTGATGTAATTTTTTCCTGCTTTTCAGAGGCAACGCGCTAAACAGAGTTGCCTCTGAAAAGCAGGAAAAAATTACAGCAGCAAAAAAAGTTGACAAGAAAGCTGAGATTTAGATTTGGATGTTTATGTTTTTCATTTGTTTGGTTTTTCTGATTTGATTATTTCTTGTTATGACCGGATAATATAAAACATAAAGTGTAGTTTGGCTGTGTATTTCAATGATTTTTGATTATTTTGTTATTTTGATATTTTGTTATTTTGATATTTTGTTATTTTGATATTTTGTTATTTTGATATTTTGTTATTTTGATATTTTGTTATTTTGATATTTTGTTATTTTGATATTTTGTTATTTTGATATTTTGTTATTTTGATATTTTGTTATTTTGATATTTTGTTATTTTGATATTTTGTTATTTTGATATTTTGTTATTTTGATATTTTGTTATTTTGATATTTTGTTATTTTGATATTTTGTTATTTTGATATTTTGATATTTTATTATTTTAATATTTTGTTACTTAGTCATAAAGTCATCTTTTTAGTGCAATGTTAAATTTGTTAAACTTCTAATGATTTGTTTTAAGTTAATATTTTTGTATGTGTAGAGATGTCAGACTATTTTAAATAACAGTGTTTGGGCCCTAATTTTATCTTAATTATTTTACTTAGGCATTCTTACAGTTTTTAAATAAAATAAAAATTTTTTTGTGCCACTTTATTTTTGAAATCCTCCTAAAATCTCCTAAGACTTTTATCCTTTTTTTTTCAAATTTCTCGATCTCCTTAAAAACCTTTAAAAATCTCCTATATTATCCTAAATTATCCTAATATTTTCAGACAAAAAAAGTGTGACCACCCTGATATATATAGACACACACATACATATACATACATAGACATATTAACACACTCACAAATACACACATACACGCACACACACATATTCAAAATTATGCACTTAGTGCTAAGATAATAAAGATACATTTTACTGTCAATAGTTTTATGAGTAAATAAGTGAGATTTCTAGAATTGTATTATAAGGTTCTCATTGCTTTGCAACAATAACAATGGGAAGTTTTGTTACTAACGAATTACCACAAGAAGTAAATAAGATCAAATACATCTTTTATGTAGTAAATAGAAACTTAGATCTTAAAGCTAGTCTTTTTGAAAATTACAGTAACTGATAACCATGTGATAACGTTTACTTTATCAGCCAAATTGACTAATACGATAAAGCCTAAAGGTAAATTTTTTAAGAATAAAGTTAGCTTCAGCAAATATAAAATGTAGTTGTTTTAAAATGTCGTTCTTCTCATATCGTTTGATATCGAATCTTCTAAGCATTTATATTGTGTTATATATGTTATAGCCATGTTGGATTACGTAAAGAGTTTTTAATCAACGGCACAAATCTTTTTAGGACATTGTTTGTTGATAGTGTAGTGTCTTCAAGGATAGCGGACTTTTTTTTTAACGAAAATAAAGAAGGGGAAAAAAAGAGAAGAAAAAAGTTTAAAGACTTATTAATAACTTAAATCATTTTAATCAACTAAAGAAAGTTTTGAAATATAGAAAACAAAAATAGTAAAATATTAAATCTTTTTCAAGTGAATAAAAAAAAAAAATCATAAAAAGATTTAACCAGGGCCGGCGCGAGTAGGTGTCACGTGAGGGGGGCGGTCTTGCCAATACTACTTTTGTCGACTAAAAAAAAAAAAAAAAGTCCTCGTTTTTGAAAATTTGCCGACTGC
>NC_061166.1:50372674-50480479 GCF_022113875.1 Hydra vulgaris | reverse complement strand
AAAAAAAAGTAACGACCCCGACTCCGACTCCAGCAGTTGAAATTTTTTGAGTACAACTCCGACTCCGACTCCAACTCCGACTCCAACTCCGACTCCAACTCCAACTCCAAAGCAAAATTTTTGAAAAACTCTTTGAATTCTTTAAAAAGTATTACGCAATAAGTTAAAAAATTTTTTTTTAACAAATTTACAAAACGTTGTTTGAGATTTAATATGAACATAAGGTTAAATGAATGTTTTGTACATGCACGTGCAATACCGAGAAGTTTTACTATTGGAGTCGGAGTTTCGATTTTGTTTAGCGACTCCGACTCCAGTGAAAATGTCACAACTCCGCAACTCCGACTCCGACTCCACAGTTATTAGCACTATTATTGCTATTATCAAATATTGATTGTCTAATATTTTTATTGTGATTGTTAGTATTGTTACTAATAATATTCCTCTTCATCGTCATCTTATTATTATTGTTAATATTATTTCTATAATTATTATCATTACTATTATTATTGTTATTATTATTATTGTTATTATGATCACTTTTATTGTAATGTTGCAGATTTTTACTTTAGTACTTGTATTATTTGTAAAAGTTAAAAAAAAAATTTACAACTTATTTAAGAATATATTGAATTGAATTGAATTTGAATCCCTTCAACTATATAAAGAATGCCACTTCCGTTATCACTTATAACTGACCACACCATAACTTTTAGAGGGTATTTACCGTCTCCATAACACAGTCTGGTTTATATTTTTCTTTTTTCCTTCCTCTAACAAAAGAAGACTTATCCATTAATATTTCAATTTTGGACTCATCTGAGAAACACACCTGAAAACAAATAAAAATAATATTATAAATACTCAAGTAAATATTTTAATCAGTGATACTGTTGCAATAAACAATTAAATAAATATTTACTTACATTTTCCCAATCATTTTAACACAAATGTTATGAATTTCCCGTTTATCTCTTGGGATAGTGATGCGTGGTTTACCACATTTTCCACTTCTGGCACTTTGAACAGGTACTTTTTTATCAAGTTTACCTTTAATTCTGCTTACTGCCATCACAGAAAAAAATTTACAATTTTTGTTTGAGAGTGATTTGAATGCTTTAACAAAGCAGATATTTTTGAAATTTTTTCGTTAGATATATTTTTAGCTTTTCCCATTTTTAGGCACCAAAGTTCAAATACTTTTAGTTAAAATTACTAATGTAAAAAAATGAGTCAGAATCACAAAAAGAATAAACCGTTGACAAAAATTTTACTTATTACGCACAAGTTATCACGCAAATAACAATTTTGCCACGAATATGTAAAAAGGCGCATTTCAAAAGTTTTTGCATATTCTAGCTTATAAATTCTAAAAATTGCCACAATTCTCTATAAATGTTACAAGTTCATAAAAAAATATAAAAAACTTTTATTGATTTTAAAATCTCAAAAAATGTAAGAGTAGAAGCAAATTTATTTAAAGTCCATATTTAATTGTAGTTTTTGTGAAAAAACAAACTGTAACTAATAATTTGGTCGCCAATTGTATATCAACGTACTTTGCCTTAAATAGGGTGTTTGGTTAAATAGGACAAGTTAGGATGTTTGGTTAAATAGGACAAGTTAGGATGTTTTGGTTAAATAGGACAAGTTAGGGTGTTTGGCTAAGATGTAGTATATCATCTCAAATGTTGCAACACTAGAAGGCTTTGACGCAGACGTAGAGGTGGGTTTTACTGGCTTATTTTGAGGATGACATTTCGACGGGAGCCTCTAAGAATGAGCACTAAAACATTTGAAACTTCAAATACAAGGATATTGAATCCTCAAAACCGTCGATACTACACCCATTTCTTGACGGCAATCTGGTATTATACTACATAATTCAAAATTTATTCAAAGCTGATATATTTTTATACTCTTTTCTTTTAATAATTTTACACGTTTTGTCCATATTATATTATGAATTATAATTATTTAACTCTATATTATGAATTATTTGATTTTTTGTTATAATACTACTACTGTTGTTTTATTTGATAAACTTTGGAATTTTGTTGCGTATTTATTTATTACATCACACTAAGCACAGCACAGTAGGGCGTAGGGTGTCCAAAATTGAAATTTTTTTATACATTTTTACGATTTTTTATATAGTGGATTCATTTGCTAAGACATTCAAGATGAAAATGCGAAAATATCAAATTTTTAAAAAACATCAATAACGAGAAATTTTGTGGTTCCGACTGATTTTTAGAAACAATTGTCATATTTTCTCAGATATACATTGCTCGAAATTAAGGCTAATTTTAGATAATTTAAAAATTAAGATAATTTAAAAAAATATATATTGAATGTTGTCGTGAAAGTAGAGCCAAAATACAAAAAAAATTTTGCAAAATAATAGGGTACTTTAACTTTAATGGAGCAGGAAAACTGACTTACAAATCTTTACAAGGTGGTCTCAACATTTGTTGATGATAAATTTGCTCAAGAAAAATTTAGTGAAAAATGATCCAGAATTGTCATAACATATGAACAATAAAAGATAATTTTATTGACTGTAATCACACAAAAAGTTCATATCACGATACACACATGACAGCATCTGCTAGATTTTCAAGCTAAAGGACTATATAAAAAATGAATGACATATGCTGTTCACCAAAAGATTTGATAACTAAAACAAAAGGTTTATCAAAGTAGAATTACAGGCTCTCATGAAGAACACAGCCAAAAGATTAGTTGATTTGAATCAAAATTGAAACTTTAAAAAACAAAACAAATAAAAAACACGTAATTGCCAAAGAATATTCTGGAACTTTATAGACTGAGTTTACAGTAAGTAGGCGTTCATAAAGTGCGTACGTACTAAAATCACTAAACAAGACTCCCTCCCCCATATACAAACCTGAACGCTTTTGAAGACCCCATTACATACGCATTATTTTTTTTTTAAATAAAGTCCTTTCCCAAAACATAGATATTTCAAAACATTTTCCTCTCCCCCATTCTTCGTTGCTTCTTCTAAATATATAAAGGTTTTTCATTAATACATTTTAAATTCACAAAGCTGAAGACCATACTTAAGTGTTAAAATAGCAAAAGTTATATAATTGAACAATTCCAGATTAAATAAGAGTTTGTATTACTGTCTTACATTTTAAAATCCTGTGATTGATGTTTAAACGATGGGTTTTTTACTAATACCATACCAGACTAATCGTCATGGGCGTGTTAATGCAACTGATCTCACCATCTGCACTCTACATCATACTAGTTAATATAGCAATATAATATTATTACACTACAAAAGTCAAAAGTTCTAAACCCTAAGTTTTAAATACAGCTCTAAAATTCTTAGAGACTTCGTGGAGGTAATGAGGGATGCGCGTGGCGTGAAAGTAGTGAGGGATGCGCGTGGTGTGGACATGAATAAATATGTAAATACCAAGACATATAAAGACTAGAAAAGACGTAAAAAATAATACAAAGCAAATAGAAAATAGTAAATAATCATAAAAAGTAACTTACTATTTCTTTTATGATTGTAATATGTCTTATAAGTATAATAAGTAAATACCCACTTATAAATTTTGAAAATTTAAAGTCAAAGATTTAATGTTTTTTTATGTTTAATACATATTAATAAAACTGATTTTTTGAATTTGAAATTTTTTTTCTTCCGAGCATTAAATCAATTAGTTCTATATTTTATGGTCGTATTTTGTTATATAGAAAAAGACCACAGTATTCAAACAAAATTGCAAATAATAAATGATTTTTTTGTAGGTAATGTGAAATTACCTGTTCCTCTTATGAAATATCTGTTTGCATTAAGCTAAAAATAGTTACTAGTAAGACAAGTTTGTGTTTGAGAATGAATAAAACGTTTTTACAGATATTAATTTAATAGACATTTAGTAGGGTAGAGAGGGTTGAGCAATTTTTTACTAAATCTAATTTTTTACTAAATCTATTTTTACTAAATCTAGTTGAGCAATTTTTACTAAATCTAACAGATCTCATAAACAGTACATCGGAATTACATATTTTAATCACTATTTAAAAGATACTTGCTAAAAATATTTCAAGAAAAAAAGTATATTTTTTGATTTTTTTAAAAAAAAATATTGTCTAAAGTTTGCAATGAGTAACTCATCGCAAACTTTAGATAACATTTTTTTTTTTAAACAATATTTATTCCCGGGAGGCTAGGAACAAAAAAGACCTTTGACTTCATCCTCCCCCCTCCCCAAACGTAAAGGGCAACGAGTTGATAAAAAATTTTTTTTGTACTTTTCTTAACTAGACTTATATTCATTAATAAATTTTAAGTTTCATAGTATTTTCCCTTACCGTTCAAAAATTATAACCATATAAAATTTGTAACCCCCTCAAATGGGGAAGGGGTGTTTAAACTTTATATGGTAATAATTTTTGCTGACAATAATACAATGAAACTTAAAATTTATTGATGAATACAAGTCTAGTTGAGAATAGTACAAAAAATATTTTATCAATTTGTTACGCCTAAACCAATCTTTAGGCATATTTCTGATCTATATATAGAGAGTGTAACTTAAATTTATGTGGTATCCCCACGCAATATTAGTGTATGTTAAGTAACTTTGAATACTCGATATATAAAGTATAAAGTTTAAAACTTATCTTGAGAAAGCTGAAGATTGTAAAGTGTGCCTGTTAACACTCTGCTATGTCTATTGTGCTACACTCTATTGTGTATATTTTAGAGTGTGCACACTCTACACTGATACGGAAAAGGTGCGTGATTAAAGAAAAAGTTGCTACCGTATAGTTGTGTTGATAAATATGACATGAACACCTAGGTATTGTTCATGTTCTTATAATTGTGGTTGACGACAAAAAAAATTTTAAGTTTTTAAGTTCTCTCTCCCCCCCTCCTCCCCCAAGCTGTCATATAAGCATTTGAGTTGGCACATTAAGCAAGTTTTGAACTATAGTGGGCAAACTTCAAATATTGAGGACTTTTTTTTTTTTTGGTGTTTCTAGATGGTAAAAAAATACATACACACCCCCGCCCCCCCCATGGAAGACCTCTTTGGGACGACCCTGTATATATATATATCTACATATATATAAATATATATATATATATACATATATATATATATATATATATATATATATATATATATATATATATATATATATATATATATATATATATATATATATATATATATATATATATATATATATATATATATATATATATATATATATATATATATATATATAATATATATATATACTCAGCGAAATTTCTATAGGTCCATGTAGTTATTGCAGATTTTATGCGGAACGCATTTATAAAATAAATCACAAAAATTTTCTTTATTAGATCTATGCGTTTATGGCAACAAATGCGTTTATGGCAATTTAATGTGTTTCTAAAACAATTGAAACTAAATTTTCTTAATGTTTTTAAAATTGGTATATAATCATGCGAAACTTTTCCATTAGTTTGTTTTGAACACTTAATAAGAGTTAATTGGAGTTTAAGATTTTTTAATTTTTTTGTTTTATATGGAAGTTTTATGTATTTTTAATTAAGATTTGTTATTTAATTATTACAATGCCACGTGGAAAGGTGTTAAATAAGGAAAAAAAAGCAAAAATTGTTACTCACGATATTGTTCAAAAAGTGGTTCCAGGAAAAAAATATAAATATTTTGGATTGGCCATCATGCTCACCTGATATGAACTCTATTTAAACTTTACGGGCAATATTAGCGCAAACTATATATGGAAATTCTCGACAGTATAATACAATACAAGAAGTTGAAACATTTATCCAATAAATGAAAAACTCATGTTTCCAATATTGGGAAAATCCAAATTTTCAATAAAGGGAAAACCCATGGAACGGTATTTTAAAGGTTTGTTTAGAAAATTTTATAAAAAGTTTGAAAAACCGAATCTAAATAATGTAAAAGGTAGCACACATTATTAAAAACTAAACTAATTAAAAAATTATCATCTAGAACAAAAATTATAAAGGATTACTTTTAATGGAAATATAGAAATTTCTTTTTTTTCGAAATAAATTAATAATATTTTTCTATTAAAATATTTTTTGTTTATTTGTTTATTTATTCCTAATAATTATTGTAATAAACAAAAAAAAAAAGCAAGTTCTTGTGACTTTATTTATATGTACAAGTTCTAAGTGGAACTATGGAAATTTTGCTTGGTGTATATATATATATATATATATACCAATATATATAAATATATGTAATATATACATATATATATATATATATATATATATATATATATATATATATATATATATATATATATATATATATATATATATATATATATATATAATATAATATATATATATATATATATATATAATATAATATATATATATATATATATATATATATATATATATATATATATATATATATATATATATATATATATATATTTGCAATATATATATATATATATATATATATATATATATATATATATATATATATATATATATATATATATAATATAATATAATATATATATATATATATATATATATATATATATATATATATATATATATATATATATATATATATATATATATATGTATATGTATATATATATATATATATATATATATATATATATATATATGTGTATGTATATATATATATATATATATATTATATATATATATATATATATATATATATATATATATATATATATATATATATATATATATACAATATATATATATACATATACATATATATGTATAAATATATATGCAATACATATATATTAAAATATCATATACGGTATCATATTATGTATTTCTTTTTTTAAGTTATATTTCGGCTAAAGAACGACGTTCCAAATATTAAATCTAACCCCAACATCCTAATATTTGCAGACAAAACCAACAACCCCCTGTACCAATTACCCCCTGAAGATTACTCTAAACTACTAAAAGAAAACATCACCAAAACATACAAAAAAGCCCCTGAAAAACTAGAAAATTCAATCAACCTCGAAACAAAAAGCACAGCAACAAAAATAAATATAAACAAAAAAATCAATATAATCGCCAAATCAGAAGCATTCATTAATTAAAAAACCACAAAAACAATTTTGAAAATCAACAACCTTGCCGCCTATTAAATTAAGCGAAAAGTGAACTCGGCGTTGTCAGCAAAACATACTTAGATAAAATCAACAAGGAATTAAAAAATAAATTAAAACTAAACCAATGGAAAAACGCCGCAGAAGTAATCAAATGGCTTACAAACATCAGCGACAAGCAACACTGTATATTTATACAACTTGACATCAATGAATTTTACTTATTCATCACAAAAGACATACTAAACAACGCTTTAATATTTGTAAAACAGCACACTGAAATCAGCAGTGAAAAAATTCGAGTCATAAATCATTGCAGAAAATCGCTATTATTTTTTAAAAATGAAACTTGAATAAAAAAGGTGCATAATAGTCATAATGAGTTGTTTTGACGGAGCCGAAGTATGCGAACTGAAGCACTTAAACAAAACGGTTTTAAAAATTTTAACTTAAAGTACAATACAAAAAATGACACCTCCCAAAAAAAAAAAAGAATATAATTTGGTTTAACCCACCCTACAATAAAAGCGTCTCTACCAATGCTGGCCAAATCTTTTGCAATTAACAGATAAACATTTCCCACCTTCAAATCCATTGCATAAACTATTCAATCGAAAGACTACAAAAATTAGTTACAGCTGCTCAAACAACATTTCAAAAATCATAAAAAGTCACAACAACAAAAAAAATTTAATTAACACGACTGAAAATCTCCCTTGCAACTGCAAAAAAAAAAGAAATCTGCCCGTTGAATAAAAATTGTAGAGCAACAAACATCATTTGAAAATGTATAACATCTTCCCCAAACACTCCCAGCAAAGCGTACATTGGTTTATCAGAAGGAGTATGAAAAAAGAAGTATGCAAACCACAAGCAATCATTTACAAATAAGAAACTTTCATATCCAACCATTCTCTCAAAGCATATATGGGAAACTAGGAAAAACTCAAAGAAAACCTGAATTAACTTGGTCTATTCTAAAAAAAGCTTCCGCCTACAACAATACAACAAAAAAACGTTTACTTTGTTTATATGAAAAACTGATCAATTTACTTTATAAAAATGCTGAAGAGCTACTTAATAAAAAAACAGAGTTAATTTCCAAGTCTCGTCACGAAAATAAATTTCTATTAAGCAACCACAAACTTGAAGATTAGATACACGCGGTCGTAACAATAAAAAAAATAAAAGTTTTTTCCGTATAGGTTTTTTCTGTATAGTTTCAATTGTATATAATTTTTAAACGAACAAACTATATTTGTATTTCACCTGATCATAGTAACAGCATGAAACTTAAAGTTGTGAAAATCGCGTAGTTTTATTTTCTACTATATAAATATATATATATATATATATATATATATATATATATATATATATATATATATATATATATATATATATATATATATATATATATATATATATATATATATACATATATATATATGTTTATTTTGCTCGTTTTGCATACTGATTTGTTCTGGAAATTTTCAATCTCAATGGTTCCTAATTCCAAAACTTTTTCACTGTTTAACGCTTTTTTGTGACCGTACAAGCTGCTACATAGCTTCCAATAATCATCTTCTTTGTACGTTTGGTCAGTAAACCAATGGTCTACCCATTTGTAAAAGATGGAGCTAGTCAGTCTCTTTTCTCTGGCTGACCATTTTTGAAAACTTTCCTGAAATTCTTCTCCTTTCCATTTTTAAAATTCTTCATGAGCTGTTTGTAGTTCTTCACAAGTTTTGGAATAAACGGATATTCAATATTGGAGGACATGTTGTTTCCTTCAAGTTATTCATCCTTTACTAAACTAAAGGACTCGGTCAAAACATGATGTTGACAACCAATGAATTGTGGTTCTTCCAGTTTATTTTAATTAAAACGTCTTTGTAACTGACTGAAATTCCTATTCCATATTCCAGTGTTTACATGCGTAGTGTCCGCTACAATCATCTTTATACTCTTCCATAAATTGTATTTATTGAGAAAAGCTTTTATACCTTTAACTGCTTTTCTCTTTTTTCTAGTGCTTGCAACTTCTTTTTGTTTATTTTTCAACACTAACACTTGATTTCTTGGTGACCTTTTACCATCAAAGTGCAGTAACCATTTTTTTAAATGTAGCGTTTTCTTCAATTTTTTTTTAAATTTAACAGTTTCTTTAATAGTTAATCTGAATATACCAGACTGTGAAGGTGTCTGAATGTCTATCCCATCTTGAGATACTTGTCGAGAAATGGTTGCTGATTTGTTGGCTGATAGCTTTGAAGATGTTACTAATTTGGTTGTAAACAAAAGTTAGTTGTTGCTCCAGATCATAGTATATATCTTAAGGTTGGTAGAATTTCCTGGGGATAAGTAACCTTGCTGAACGTTTCAACGGTTGATCTCCTACGAATTCGGTATTAAATAAGGATGATATTGCTAGATGCTTTGAGTTTGTTGATAAAGACTTTGAAGATGTTACTAATTTGGTTGTAAACAAAAGTTAGTTGTTGCTCCAGATCATAGTATATATCTTAAGGTTGGTAGAATTTCCTGGGGATAAGTAACCTTGCTGAACCTTTCAACGGTTGATCTCCTACGAATTCGGTATTAAATAAAGATGATATTGCTAGATGCTTTGAGTTTGTTGATAAAGACTTTGGCATAGATAACAGTAGGAGTAGTGTTTTTGTTCGTAGAGTTGGTGGTGGTACCGTTGGTGCTGATGTAGGAGGCAGTGGTAATACTGCAAATAGTGCTGGTTTTGTTTGGTATGGTGTGACTTTGTTTTTACTTTCTGGAAAATAACTGTAATTCGTGGCGAATTATCATGACTAGAGCATGTCATTAGTGGTGTAATCAATGCAACTTCAGTTTCAAGGCAAGGTTCTTTGTTTTAGTCTGTGTTTCATGTAGGGTTATGTTAGGGTTAGGGTCAGGTATCTATCTCCTGATAGTTTGACAAGTGATTTATGGTCATTTACTACCTAAAGATTATTATATCCTTATGTGAAATATTTAATCTGCTCCAGGTTCCATGCCACTCTTAGCAATTTGCCCTCAACAAGTGCGTATCCTTGTTTGGAAGATGACAAGAATCTGGACCCTACAAGAGTTATTTTCCATCCGTCTATACAGCAATCTGAGGAATCCGATTTATATTCACAATGTTTTTGGCTTAGACATTACCCTATCCCCAATATTGACCAGTAACATCTAAAGCAGTTCTTCTTGGAAATGTAAAATATTTGGACTCCGTCTTTAATTACGTTAATGATGTTTTCCTTTGACATATTCAATGAATTGCTGAGTTCATCTGACTAACAGAATGATTTAGGAAAGCTCTGAGTGAATGCTCTAAATGGGGCCATAATTTTTTGAAGTTGGGCGTAATTTGATATTTTTGTTGTTGTTGTTATTTCAGTGTTCCAAGAAGACGTAACGGTATTGTCACAGAGCACCGCGGAAGTGCATTTAACCCGGAGGTTCACGTATCCTTCCTTACCGTGACTCAAAAATATGTCCAAAGCTCGTTTCGAACCTGGATCTCCTGCTTATTAAGCAAGCGCTGTAACCATTACGCCACGGCCGCACTGTTTCACTAAGCCGAACTATGATCGGATGTCTGATATTAAGGATGGTGTTGGAAATAATCTAATGACGTCAATATATATTTAAGCAGTGGTTCAGCTCCATTTTCAGATATTCTAAAACCTGCAAAGTCCGCTATTCCTTTAGCAAATTGGAATTTTTGTTCAAAAAAAGTTCAAGGAATTCAATTTTCCACCAATAATGATTGATTAGTTCATCGTCGCAGTAGAGGGTGTCATGTAGGCATCTTTGTTTGCCACTAAAGTTTGCTATAATTTCGTTAAAACATCTGTTGTAGCCATCCCCGCTGGATACAAAACCTTGAGGAGCTCGGATTTATCTATAGCATCCAAAAGGTGTAATGAAGGTGGTAAGAGGCCTATCTTCTTGGAAAGCTATGATAACCATTCCATGCGTCGGTTACAGTTTTCCATAAATTTCTTGGGACTGAACGTGCTAGTTGGCATGGCAATTTCATTGCATGAGTTTCTTTGTAGCAGTATTTGTTTAATGAGGATAGATCAACTGTACAACGAGGCTCACTGTCATGTTCAAGTGTGATGACCATTCTGTTACACCGTGTTGTAGATTTTCCTAGAGGTACTTTTTCAATAACTCTAAAATTAATTGGAGGCCACTCCATATCAGGTAAAATCTGGTGTGAACATGTGTTGAATGTTGAGACAAAGTATCTTTCAAGAAGCCAAGTTTCATCCTTTCATTGTTTTCAGGAGAGCAATCAAATGGAAGTTTGGTGGGTGCACTTGATGAGAGACTTATTTAGGGACAATCGCACAAATGTATGGTATTATTTTCACTGGATATTTCTCTCCCTTTAGTCTGGGGGCCTGAGTTAATAGCTTCGTGGAGGACACTACCTATCTCTGAAAAGTCTTTAGAAATAATACCCAATTGGGTCATTGCTTCTTTAGATGAGTAGAATCCGTTTGCTGGACTTACTTAAACCATTACAACATATTCAACTTTGTTGCCGTTAGGTTATTGTCCTTCAAGACGAAAAAGATCAATCCAAAATTGGGTTTTGTTGGCTGCTGACATGCTATGTTTTAAAGGTATTAAATTGTTTGCAATAAAACTTGTGCTGCCAAACCCTTTCCTAGACCATAGGCAAGGCTCTGCACCGGTGTCTGTAATAACGTGTAGATATTTCGGTATAATGGGAGGAAATAAGATACCGAATGCGTTGTAGTCTGATTTGTTGTTAGTCTCACACAGCTGAATTGTAAGGCAAACAAATGATTGAGCTGTGGCCCATTCATCATGGATAAATATGTGATGGTTTATTTCTGTGGAGCATCGCTTCACATTGGTCATCATTTGTGATTTTTTTTTTTTTTCGATTTGAATGATTATCTGCGCTTAACTTTAACACAAGTCCGATGGCCTCAGCATCTTTAGTTGCACTTAATTTCATATTTTTGGGATGATTCTGTCTTAATTTTAGAAGTGAAAAATGTAAGCTTCTTCCAACAGTCTAGACACAGCTTGTGAGATTTTGTGTTCCATTCTCTAGATTCCATCTTTTAGATTTTAAACAATCTAGATATTTGGCGGTAATATTTTTCCCTTTAATACCCTTTGTTTTCTAAAATTTTATACACTCGTTGCTGTTGATATACAGCCTACTGCATTTCGTATCATTTCCTTACCTTTTCTAAAAGCAATGATCTCCTTTATTGTTGCTGTGTTAAGAGAGACCCATTGTAGCACATCTTTACGAATGTCTGATAGTCCAGTAACAAGAATGTCTTGTATGATAACATCGGTTAAATCAACAGTTGTTTATGGGTGGCAGTGGCGTTGTACAGTGTAGTTGCAAGTAGCAAACTTGTTCTTCATTTTTGCATAGAATGATCAAATATTTTCGTTGTGCACTTGTCTCATTCGAAGAAGTTCGGCTTTTCTGACGCTAATGACCATAAAACCGAAACAGCTGTGCTGTCATCTCTTCTTTTCTAATATCTTTACATCTCTCAAACAATGTCCAGCAACAAAATTTGCTACTCTTCTTCTGAGATATCCTGGGGACAATCAATTTTTGTGTCTTTTGCTTTAAGAAGAGCGAATTTCAGTCAGTCGAGTTTGGAGGATGGTAAAATTTGTGGCTGTTGAATAGTGCAATTACAATTGCTTCGTTGGGACCTTCAATGATAACATTGCATTCTGGGGCTTAGAAAAGAAAAAAGATCATAAAAAATCCTACAGTTCTTACAACTTCAAACAAAATAAAATAAGTGAATTATGATTTCAACCACTAATAAAATGTTTTTTATCTTTGTAATAAGAGTGTTTCTTTAAAATTCCATAAGAATGCATAAGAAATCTTTCATTTGAAAATGGAGTTTTTCCTGACCTTTTGAAACTAGCTAGAGTTGTTCCAATATTTAAAGATTGTGGCATCTCAAAGTTTTTTAATTATAGACCTATTTCAATACTCCCGTATTTTTCTAAAATTCTCGAGCAAACAATGCATAATAGACTTTACAACTATCTCACAACTCACAAAGTTCTAAATAATAATCAGAACGGATTTAGAAAAGGGCACTCGACAACAATATTCAGTAATTAAATTAAAGAAATATTAAATGAGTTTGAAAACAACAAATATACTCTTGGAATGTTTATTGACCTCTCAAAGGCCTTTGATACTGTGGACCATGATATTCTTCTGTACAAACTTAAAAGTTATGGAGTCAAAAATAAAAAATTTGAATGGTTTTGTTCTTATCTTAAAAATTGCAAATAATGTGTATCTTATGACAAAACCTACACTAAATTAGAAAACATTACCTGTGAAGTTTCACATGGATCTATTCCAGGGCCTTTATTGTTTAATATTTATATCAACGGTATTTACTTATCATCTAGTATACTAAACTTCAATATTTTTGCTGACGACACTTAAGTATACTCACTCAAGTATACTAACATTAGGATAATCTTTACCACTATGAATTGTGAACTTGATAACCTTAATGAATGGTTTATATCCATTAAACTCTCTCTGAACCCTACCAAAAGCAAAGATACGCTCTTTTCTAAATCTTCTAAATCTGACACGTTGCTTTTAAAACTCACGGATATTTCAATAGAAAAAACCAAGTTGCAACAGACATTCTGGATTAAATTCTTGGGCGTTTTAATCAATGAGCAAATAACTTGAAAGAGCATATTAAATTAATAGAAAATAAAATTTTAAAAAGTATTGGAATTGTGTATAAAACTAAATATATGTTAGATAAAATCTGTTTAAAATTTTTCATTTATTCATAGCTATATTAGTTACTATAACAATGCTTGGGCAACCACTTATCCCTCTAGACTAACCCCTGGGCACTTATCCCTCTAGACTAACCCCTGATAAAAAAAAATTTGAAAAGTTGAACAAAAAATTAGTACAAAATATCAAATAATATATTAAAAATATATATTAATTTTATACTTTCGGGACTGACATAATGCTTTCTCGCCAATACAACGTACTAAGTCAACTTTTTTGTTTACATGTTCGCACATGCCTTGTACAAGATTTTTATCAACTTTTCTTAAACAAGAATGGATTCTTTTTTGCAGCTGATTTTCATTTTCAGCTTCCCAAATGGGTTCATACACGTAGCATTGAAGGATTGACCAGATACCTTCAATTGGTTGTAACTCTGGGACACATGATGGATTATCAATTTTTGTAACATAATGGATATTTTTCCGATCGAGGTAATTGGTCACACATCTAGCATAATGTTAAGAGGCCAAATCAGGCCAGAATACATAACTACCATTACTGTGATGTTTGTTAATAAAAGGAATCAATCGTTTGATGATGCAATCATTTTGTACACTGTTTGGTTATTTGCCAGGAACAATTCGCAGGAACAACAAATGGTTTTGAGATTCCACAAGGGCATATGGTAATCCACACAAGAATTTATTTTTCAAATTTGTTTTTGCGCTTATATATTACATTTTTTGGTGCATTTTTTGCTTCATCTGAGTATAATCAAGCATTAGAATTTTTATGTTAAAATGTAAAATAAGACTCAGGGTCAATAACAAAGTTATGTTTTCTGAATTTGCAACAAATTCTTCCACACTTCAGTTGCAAATGCTTTATTTGTTGCAACTGAAGTGTGGAAGTGTAACTGCGATCAGGGATTTCTTTTTTTTTTCAGTGCGATCAGGGATTTCTTTTTTCTTTAGATAACAAATATTTTGTTTTTTAATAATTTTACAATTTAAGAATGATCACACTTGAATTTATTTGCAATTTTTCTTGTTGAAGTTCCGGTACGATTGTTCAAAAGACCTTTCAGGCAATTGATGTTCCTAGCAGTCATAATTTTTATTTTTCTGCCAGATCCAGGTTTACGAGACTTTGGCTCATCGTTCTTCCAGTTTGCCATATAACGTTTGATTGTTCTTTCGGGGTGATTAGAGGCAACAAAATTCTCTACGATGCTCTCCGTTTTAGCGTTAGAATGCAAATTACAATAGTTGTACACGTGTTCAATTAATGTAGTTGGCTTCATTTTTTGAAGCCGACTACATTAATTGAAAATTAATGTAGTCGGTTTCAAATAAACTTTTTTATTAATTAAACTAAGTAAACAAAATTTCCAGTAAAAGATAAGTGACACTTTATAAATAAAACAATTAAAAAAGTAAAACTGGATAACTAAAATTTAAGTAAGTTTTAGCTTCTCAAAGATTGTGCAAATTTTTTTCACAAGGGATTAACGTGTATCTTAAAAAAAAAAAAACAATTAAGCCGCCTTATATTAAATGCTAATAAATACACCAGTGCTAATCCACTGCTTAGAAATCGTGGAGTACTAAATGTTTACCAATTAAATATTTATAATATTCTTTTATTCATGTTTAGATTAAAATATCATATGCTGCCTAAAATTTTTAAAGATCTTTTCCTTATTATAGATCATAAATATCAAACAAAGCATTCATTGCTTCATTATCAGGTACCAAAAACTTTGATAAAACAATCCGAATTCTCAATAACTTACCGAGGGCCACATTTGTTGAACTCATTTCTTCCAAATAAAGTAAAACTACAATTTCAATTTAAACCTTTAAAAGTATCTTAAAAACACAGTTACTTGAACATAACGTATCTCAAATACTATTTTATTTTTAATTTTTATTTTATTCTCTTTTTATCTAACTTTTCTTTTTGTTAAAAAGCGACATCATCCTTTACATCATTACTTATCTTTAAATTTTATTTTTTTATTTTTAATTCGGAAAAAAAAAGAGGATTGTAATGTTTTTTTGTACATGATAGCTTAGTTTTTGTTTAATATATAAATAATACAACGGGGCTGGATGATAAGTCTTTTGTCTCCTGCCTGCTCCCGTCACATTGCCACTTAACTTCATTAGTAAAGAAGGAGGAGTGAGCTTCTAGTTAAATGCTCTTCGACGGTCTACAGTGCTCCGTGATAAAACCGTAAGAATTTCTTGGAGCACCTAAATAGCCTAAATAAGGTTGTGGTTGAATATAGTCTTCACATATTCTTTGTTTTCCTAAATTAGTATTTTAAAAAACGCCACTTAATATACACAAAAACTGAAACTTTATTTTTTAAATGTATGAGCTGTTTATACATTTACGTAACTGTTACCTTCAACTTCCTTACATATGTTGCAATGGTATCAGCATAACAGTCGTGGAATCTTATTCCGAAACACATGTTTACTACTGAATGGAAATTTTGTGTCATTATTGAGAAATTGTTTTTGATTGAATAATTATTTCTTTTTTAATTATAGTTTACTTTTAATATATAAATACTTTGTAAAATAAAGTAAATTTAAAACTTACCTGTAGAAAAAGACATTAACAGTTCAACAACTGGATGGTAATTAAGAAGGAAAATGATCTAAAATAAACTTTTTCAAATTCAAAAGCTTTTTGAAAAATTTTTTTAGCATTTTTGCCATCCAGTCCACCTTCATTATACCCATGCCAAATAATTCCATGTTTTTTTAACCAGAGAGCAACATCAAGTTCCTTTCACGTTTGGAATCTTTGTTATAATCTTCATCAGTAAATGAAGTTCTGGAAGAGGGATTACATCAAGCACAAACATCTCTCTAGACTGAACAAGGAGACACAGGTGTATAAAATTCTTGTAGAGTTGCATAGAACATTTTTTAAATCCACTTTCAGCTAAGTTTTCATACATGTTTTTCAGCATATTTAACCATGACCAAGATAACATAATAACCATAAGATAAACCATAATAAGCATAACCAAGATTTTTTTTATTGCCATCACAAAACAAACATGAATATTTTACCCCATGTCCTGACAAACCCAAAACTACGTTGAGTAATTTAAGATCTGCGGGAAGGTAGAACTTTAAACTGTTTAGCTTTTATTTTTTTAAAAGAATTTGAAGATTTGTGTGACATTTGCAAATATTTTCAGAAAAAGTCAATAATATAAATTTGTTAACGCCAGTATTCTTGGTTTTTTTGGAGTCTTAATTTACTTTTCTATTTAAAACATTCATAATAATTTTTAAAGGCACTTGGTCACTATCTATTCCTACACGAATAATAATGTTACCGATTTCTAGTCTTTTAGCTGTACAAATATGATTAACTAGAGATATTGGATCTTTAACATACACTAACCTTTAACGACAATTTCAATAGTTTTATTTTTTTTAATGAAAGTTCCACTTTTTCCACTGAGTAATAGTTATTTAGAGCATGTGACAATATCTTAATTTTTTGGAAGAATTAGATTTCACACCTACTCAAATTACATTCCACATTCCACATAACTACATTCCACAATCTACTCAAATCTTTTTTAATTGCTATTGAATCAATAGTAAAATCTGGCATATCATTCTTTCTTTTGATATTATAGAAAGTCTGGCTAGAGGTAGATTTAAGGGTCGGCTTTTTCCCAATCTGCAGACTCAAAGCAGCTCCTCCAATCTGCTGACTCAATTGTTTTTAAACCTGAAAATTTGTAAATATGTTTAGGAATGCATAAAAATTTAAGTTTAAAAAAAGCTATAACATAGCTCTTACTTGTTAACATTTTTTGGTTCTGTACAATGTCTCTCTTACTACAGGGATGTTGAATTTCAGATCCAATTCTCTGATAACAAGTACAAAAAATTTCATCTATAACCTCCTTTGGTACTTCAGGTTTATTAATGTACATGTTTAATACATCCTAAAAAAAAAAAGCTATACTTATTTAAACTATAAAAAAAATTATAATTTTATAAATGTTTTAAAGGTAAATAATTGATCTACATATATGAGTTCTTTATAAATTACCAGAAAGTTTATAGATCTGGATTTATCTCTTGACATGATACACAGCGGGCAATCACATGTTAACCTATACTTATATATATATAAACAAATGTTAATTCATAGTACCTATAGTTTTTAACATATGCATAAGTTAGTACTAGTATTACCTTTAAATCTTGGAAGTTTTTTTATTCTCTCTGATGTGAGCAACCACCTCCCTAAAGTAACCAGCGATAAAATTTCTCCTTTTTTTTTAGTAGAGCACAAATAAATCTTGCAGCTTATACATAATCCAATATGGTTGAAAGGAAGTGTCGGATTATGATTAGTGTTGTTGGAAAGAAGTGTCGGATTATAGTTAGTGTTGTTGGAAAGAAGTGTCGGATTATAGTTAGTGTTGGCATACAATTGAATCAAGATTAGTTAAGGATTCTTAGTTCTTATCCCCACAACAAAAAAAAAATAAATTTTCTTGAAAAGAAATGATTCCTTGATTTGTTTGGCATGTTAGCTATATTAATTATGCTAGTTTGAATACAAATAAATAATAAATATGTTAGATTTTTAACAAAAGAATATACATACATACATACTAAATTTAGTAACACTTTGACAAGTTTTACTTTATATGATCATATCTTTTGAAAGCCAAGATAATTTTTATTGAATTTTTGATTATGTATCTAAAGCTTGATTTTTTGAGTCTCTCTATATAAACAATGAGTTTTCATATAAATACTTAGTTGATACTTTTGATAGATGGCTTATTGCTAAGAATATACCTATCATTGTCAGCCAAACATATATCAAGAATGAATAATAATATTGTACACTTTTTTTCAAATACAATTTTCTCAAAAAACAATTTGTTTCTTCCAACCTCTCGATGTTGGGATGTTTGCCCTACTAAAAAAATATTTTGTGTTGAAAAATACATAGGTTTTGCTACTATTACTATTTAAAAAAAAAAACAGTACATTAAAAAAAAAAAGTACATTACTAAAGAAATATTTGCTTAAATTTTCCTTTCCCTTTATTGTTCTGCAATGAGCAAAGGCAAAGGCAAAAATTTATTTAGAAAACGTGGCATCTATTCCGGTAATCCGGAAGCCCCAGATTGCAGTAAAATAACAAAAGAGATGAATCATTCTAGTGAGGCGTTTTTTTTTTGATGGTATTTTGCAAGATGAAAAGGTGGAGCGAAGCACGCAAGTATATTCCATTCAGCAGCTCAATGCTGGGACTCAAACATTATTAGCGTTTTTTTATTAAAAAAAGTCAGTAGCCATACAATTTCTAAAATATCCTAAAAGAGGATAAAAAATAATTTCTGAAAAGTATAAACTTTTTATAAATAAATAGTTCAAGATAAATCTTTTGTCGCTGTATCGCGACAAAAGATTTATGATCTATGGAGAGAACGAGTTGTTTGGTGTTCATTCTGACAAAAAAATCAACTTTTTAAGAATTATTCCTCAAGCGCCAACTCAGCGCTTGAGGAGTACTTCTGTACGCAAAAATGTTGGTCAATAACAGATATATAGTTAGTTTATTTTGTCGTTTTACACATTTTACAATGTTATCTTTAAATTCGAATAAATATATATATAATTACAAGCTGACAGGGGCAAGTAGAAGACATAAAGTCTTATCATCAAGCCCTTTTGTGAAATAGAGAAATATAAAATTTCTAAAATTCCAATAATATAAAAAAGAGTTAAATTAAAAATTTTGAAAAAATAAACAAACATTCAAACAAAATTAAAATAAAAATAAAAAAATTTAAAGAGTTTGAAATAAAGTAAAAAGATTGAAAAAAATTAAAAAGTTTAAAATAAATTAAAAATTAAAAAAAGTAAAAATTAGAAAGAAAAAAAAATAATAATAATAATAATAATAAAATCTCGAAATAAAAAAATAAAAATGTATACAATGCGTAAATTAAAAAGTTTGAATTTTTTTTTACAAATCAGTACATATACGTATACATATTCAATACAAAGCGAAGTATATATTCAAAAATATTTATATATTAAAAAGATTCCAAACGTTATGTAGATTTAAATTCATTTGTTAGTATTTATTAAAAAAAGTTAAAAAAAAACAGTCAAAGAGAAAATCAAACAAGAAAGATATATATGTATATATATATATATAAAAAAAAAAAAAAAAAAAAAAAAAAAAAAAAAAGCTTTTTATCAAATTTATCAAAAAAATATTATTTTTAAAAAAATGAAAGAATGTATGTAATGTTTGAGTTTAGTAAGTGTTTTTTTATAGTTCTTTTGAATATATCAATAGATTTTATTTTTTTCATATTGTCGTCAAGAACTGACTTCCACAAGCGTGGCCCCCGACATGTAATTGAGAAGTCAGATTTTTTGTGTGATGTTGGTGGGATGTAGTAATTATTTATTGAGTGTCTTGTTTCATATTTATGGTTAATTAGAGAGAAACCTTTATAAAAATATTTTGGAATTAGTTCATTTTGAAGTTTAAACATAAATAACAAGTTATGGTATATATTTAGTTCATATACGTTTAGCGCATTAATTTCCTTGAGTAACGGCTTGGCACTTTCGTACCTATCTGCGCCCAAAACTAATCGACTTGCTTGCTTTTGTTTAGTATAAATATTTTTTAGGAAAGATGAATGATTGTTTGCCCAGGCAACATTACAATAGTTAATATGACTATGTATTAATGAAAAGTATAAGTTTTTTAAACATATTTTATTCAAAAGATGTTTTGTCCTGTACATAATCCCCACAGTCTTTGAAACTTTGTTCTCGACTAACTTTATTTGGCTTTTCCAATTTAAATGTTCATCGAAATTTATTCCTAGTATTTTCATTGAAAAAACTCTTTTTATTTTAATATTGTTAATTGTTAGTTCTGGAAGTTTAAGTGGAAGGTTCTCGGATTGAGATGGTTTAGCAAACAAAATATATTTAGTTTTTTCAATATTTAATGATAGTTTATTTGCTATAAACCACTCATTAAGATATATTAGTTCAGCGTTTACATAATAAAAAATATTTTTTAAATTTGAGTCAGAAAAGAAAACATTAGTGTCATCAGCAAAAATAGTATAATTAAGTATTTTTGAAGACAAAAAAATATCATTGATATAAACTAAAAACAATAAAGGTCCAAGTATTGATCCTTGTGGAACTCCGCAACTTATTGATTCAAATGGGGAGCATGTTAGATCATATGGTACACCTTGTTTACGGTTTTCTAAATAACATTGAAGCCACTTTAAATTAGAGTGAACTACTCCGTAACTACGTAGTTTGTAGATAAGAATCTTGTGGTTTACAGTATCAAATGCCTTTGATAGATCTAGAAAAATTCCAAGTGTGTAACAATTGTTTTCAAAACCTTGTAAAATTTGGTTCGCAAGATCAATTACGGCATGTTCCGTAGAATGGTTTTTTCGAAAACCAAACTGTTTATGATAAAGAATATTATTTTTTTCAAGATAATTGTACAGCCTGTTGAACATAATACGCTCTAATATTTTGGAAAAACAGGAAAGTATGGAAATCGGTCTATAGTTAGATATTATTGAGTCATCGCCGCTTTTGTATATTGGAATTATTTTTGCTAATTTAAGTTGGTCGGGAAAAATGCCGTTTTTTAGGGATAGATTAAAAATTATGAAAAGGGGTTTCTCTATGATATCAGAGACAGCTTTTACAACATCAGGTTTAATTTCATCCAGACCCGCACTTTTATTTGATTTAAGCATACTAATCGCTTGCCGAAGTTCTTCAATCAAAAGCTCTGACTCATCCATGAAGAAATCAGATTTTTTCAAAAAGGATTTAAATGATTTTTTTCCCTCCGGAATTGCATCGGCTAGTTTTTTTCCTATATTTATAAAAAAGTTGTTAAATGTTTCTGCAATTTCTTTATTTACAGAAGCATCACCTAAATTGTCATCTCTTTGTAATCTTTTTGGGAAATTGTCTTTTTTTACATTACCCACGCCTGTTATTTCTTTAATTACATTCCAAGTTTTTCTTGCATTGCCAAATGTTTTATTAAGTAATGAAGAGTAGTAATTTTTTTTTGATTGCTTTTTTAATTTTTCAAAATAATTTTTATATTTTTTGTATTTTATTTCGTTTTTGTAGTTCTTTTTTTTAAGAAATTTTTGGTAAAGTTTTTGTTTCTTTTTTGACGACTTAATGAGTCCTTTCGTCATCCACGGACTAAGCAAACTTTTAGGTTTAATAATTTTTTTAAATTTTGGAAAGGCCTTTTCGTATTGCTTAGTGAACACGTGAATAAAAAATTCATAGCCGTTATTTACGTCATTGCAATCAGTCAATAGTTCCCAGTTTACTTCTTGTAAGAGGTCTCGAAACGTGGCGAGTGATTCATTATTTATTTTTCTTTCATATACAGTTTTTGTTTTTGTATGTTTCTCAGGGTTTGCAGAATATGTACTCAGAAAAACTGGAAAATGGTCAGTTATATCTGTTTTAATAATACCACTTTGCCATTCCACGCTTGTGTAATTGTTAGTAATAATATTATCGATAATGGATGCAGTTGTTTTAGTCACGCGTGTTGGCTTGTTAATCATAGGGAAAAGGTTGTACTGCAAAAGTGTATTTGTAAAACGCACGACGTGGTTATCTGTTTTATAATTCAAAAAATTCAAATTAAAATCACCTAATAAATACACATGTTTTTTTATGAGCTTTGGTAGCAAGTAGTTTAAGTGGTTTTCAAATTGATTGTAATTACCATTAGGTGGTCTATATAATGCTGTTATAAATGCATTTTTATTTGTTTTATTAATTATTTCAATTGTAAATGACTCACAATCAACGTCATTTACTTTGAGGTTTTCTATGTACTTAAAAGTCAATGAGTTTTGGACGAAAATTGATACGCCCCCACCAATGCCGTTTACTCTAGGTTGATGAATGGATTTATATCCTGATAATTGAAAGTTAGAATTAATCGTGTCTCGATGACACCAAGTTTCAGTCAGACAGATAATACTAAACTTGTTACTTATATTATTTAACATAAATTTTAAATTATCAAAGTTTTTATTTATGCTTCTGATGTTTAAATGTAATAATGAAAAATGGGATAATGAAGAATTAAGAACATGATTAACATCGTCAACATTGTAATAAGCCGTTTCTACTAAAATTTCGTCAAAAATGTTAATATTTTTATCATCGTCATTACTTCGGTTTAGTGTGTTTTTCCTTCCTGATATGTCAAAAACATTATTATTGCTGGCTTCCGCCATTTTAGCAATAATAAATAAAAATACTATTTAAATTACAAAAAATATATACAAAAAATAAATAAACTTTAAGCATTTTTATGAGATTTTTTAAAATCTTTAACTACTAATTTATCATAAATAACGACAGAATATTTACCGTTATTCCTGTGAGCTCGCATTTCTTCAAAGAGTTTTTTACGTATGGTTAGGGTATCCAAAGAGTAGTCTTCATTTATAAATATTCCTGTTCCTTTTAACTTTTTTGAATTCTTTAATATGTTAATTTTATCTTTATAGTTCAGGAGTTTTATCACGACTGATCTAGGTTTACTCTGCCCGATTTTTCCGGTTCTATGCGCCCTTTCGATAACTACGCCACTTACATTTAGTTGTTTTTCAAAGATACTTAAAACTTTTTCTTCAGATTCATTCCAACTTTCAGATTCTCTTTCAGTTATTCCTTCAAGCCGCAGATTGTTTCTTCTTAGTCGATCTTCCAGTTGACGCAGCTTATTTTTTTCTTCTGCATTAAATGCTACTTTTGAGACAATTTTTTCTTCAATTTTATTGATTTTTTCCTCTTGGGTATCTTGCGTAAAAGTTATAGATGTTACAATATTACAGATGCTACTTTGGATTAGTCTTAATGACTATATGTGGCTTTTCCTTTGATAAACCAACAATATTTTATGGATAAAACATTGTAAAGAAAAATAAAAATTCAAATAAATAAAATAAATAAACAACAATTTAAAGCTCTACTTATTAGCAGGCAGCTAAACATTGTTGCAGGTCTAATGCTGCTAAACATTGTTGCAAATCTCATACTGTAAACATTGTTGCAGGTTTCATGTTGATAAATATTGTTGCAGGTCTCATGCTGCTAAACATTGTTTCAGGTCTTATGCTGCTAAACATTGTTGCAGGTCTCATGCTGCTAAACATTGTTGCAGATCTCATGCTGCTAAACATAGTCGCAGACAATTATATTTAACAGTTTAGTCAGAAAATAAGAAAAAAAATCTTGTTTATATTGTAACAGTGAAAAGTAAAACCTGGGAGAAATGAAAACTTTCAATAAGTTAAAGTTGCTGTATACAAAATTTTCTAAAAATGTTTTTTGCAAATCTACAAAAATGTTATACATCCATATCTACTTGATGTAGCTGGAGATAAGATTGCAATTGATGTAGCTGGAGAATTTATTTGATATAACTCCTCCTCCAGAACTTCATTTGTTAATTTGTGACATTAATTTCAAATGTTGTGTAAGGATCACAACATTTGAAATCAACATCACAAATTATCCTATGACTTATTAATCACCTATTACACCTTTTATCGGTATCCGGTTAAGTAATCAATGGATAATTTGGCATCGATATAATGAAGGTGAGTTTGATGGTAGAAATGCTAACAAAACACAGAAGCTTTTGCTTCCCAATTTAAAGTTATAACTTAATATAATATGAAAGTACTACGTAATGTAAACTTTATAGTTTATTGTGGTTAATAAAAGCTTTTAGATTAAACTTTATGAATGTCATAAAATACCATTGTGAAGTATGTTAAGAAATTAGAGGCATATTTAATTAGAAGAATTTTAAAGAGAATTATTGAATATGAAGTTAAATTAAACATAAAAGCAATTTTATAAATATGTAAAGTTTATAAATATGTAAAGCTAAATTTAATTTTTAGTTTTCATTTTAATTTATGAAACCAAAAATAATGTAAAGATTAATTTTAACCACAATCTTTCAATTGGATTGGAATTGAAAGACTATATTATTAAACACCACCTCGTTGTTTTCGTAAACAAAAATATTATGCCATTAATAATGTTTGTTATTTTCCAAATCTGTTTTTACAGCATGTTCAAAACTTTGAGTAGATTATCAACATCTGAATCTAAATTGAATGAGTTGTATTAAAACACTCAAAATTGAATCATGTTGTATTAAAACACTGAAGGATTAGACTTTAAGTGACATTCATATAAATCAATAGTAAAAAACTGACAAGATTTGTGAAAGTCTGGTCCATAAGTTTATATGAATTTTCTTATTATTATATATTCTTGTCATATTATTATTTATTTATTTTATCACCCAGATTACAGGTAAAACAGCCAGCATAAAGCAAGTGTATATAACTAATAGTTTATACTTTCATTCTAATGTCTAATTCTTCTTGGAATATTTTCCTCCATCAAATTTGTAAATATTAGACTTTGTTCTCTTATATCCCAGAATTCAAAGGAATGGTTCAAAATTGCCGCCATATTGTCTCCTACGTCATCGTAGCGACGTTTAATAGTAACTTTTTTCCTTCTATCAAACACTGGGCGAAGTTTAGCTCAAGTTGAGCGCACATTTTTACTACTTCGTTGATAATAGGTTATCTTTAACATCAGATACCTGAGTAAAAATTAAGGAAAAACAAGCTGGATTGTTCGGAAGTCAGATAAACAGATTTAATTTGTTTCGGATGAGGATGGTAGATATATCATCAATTATAAAGAAGGGATGCAGGTAGGTTTTGCTGTACTTTGATATATTAACAAGGAATTTTAATACTAACCTTCGAACAGCGTCCAATTTATTAAGAATTAAATTATTATAGCAAAAAAGTTCTAAACCGTATGATTCAGCACAGCCAGAGATTTGAACACATGTACTATAGTTAATGGTTGATAAAAACGAATAGCAGATTTTACAAGAGCTCTGGAGATTGATTGAAACTGAAAAATACGTTTGTTTAAATTTGCTGTTTGAAGATATATCTTGTGTATGATTTTGATTGTCCCATAGGAATCCGAGGTGTTTCAGTTTTTTATTGAGGTGTAGAGCTGTTTATTTGAATTTTTTTTTGTTAATATGTAAGTATGTTATAATTGAACTTTTACCGGATATTATAAACTCGGTTTTTTCGATGTTTAGTTTAATATATAGGTTTTGGCATTGTGACTGAACTTATTAACCAATTCTTGTAAACCAGAAAGAGTAGGACTTTTTAAGATAATATCGTCTGCATAGGCAAAGATCCTTGCCGCACTCCTTGTGATAAACTGATATGATTTGATCTATGCCCAAGGTACGATATATTACCAGTACCCGATAAATATTGTGATTAATGTACGCGAACTACTAAGAGCGGTATCTTTTTGTTGTAATAAAGTTTTTCAAACAACAAATCCCAGTTACAGCTATTGAAAACCTTGTTTGCATCCAAACTACAGAAATATATATTGATGAGTAATTATTATTGTAATATTTTATTGTTTCACTTAAAAGAAACTTTGCATGAAGAATGGAGCTATTGTGTTTGAAGCCAAATTAATGAGAGTGGCTATTTGATATTTCCGGACATTTATCTATAATAATGTATTCAAAGAGCTTTTTCAAAACAGGCATGCTACTAATTATACGATAGTTATCAGGATTATCAAGAGATTTTTTATAGGATACTATTGGAATAATTATGGATGTTGATAGGTACTCCGGCACCGTTCCATTATTAAAGATATTGTTTTAAAACTTTGAAAGCCATGTAAGTACGTTGTTGTTATAGGAGTATTTAAGATGTTCTGCAGTAATTCTGCAGATATCACGTGATCTATTAGATCTAAGCTTAAGAATACAACTTTCAATGTCAGAAGTTGATACGAGTATTTTATTAGGCTCATCCAGTGGCGGATTAGGACTTCTTGGGACCCGGGGCTACTTTTGCTTTTTGGAGGCCTTATTATGGGCCAGAGCCTAAAAATTACTAAAAATAAAAAAAAAAAGGCCTTCAAAATTTTTGGAGGCCCCTAAATTTGCGGGGGCCCTTTGATCCGGCACTGGGCTCATCTACGAGTTGTTATTAGGCTCATCTGTGATTGTACATGAGTTGCATTATGTTAATATATAAACACTTTTTTATAATATTGCAACGTTCCACAAATATATTTGAAAAAACTTAAGATTCCCAAAAATGTTGATTTTCTTGTCAAAGTGTACACCATCTCAGGGTGTACACCAAACAATTCATTCTCTTTATAGATCAGTCTGTTTATTATTCTTTGTAATGAAATATTTTGAAGTAATCAAACTTTTAAGCTAAACTTGACAAGTGCATTTGATAAGAAAATTTATCAATGATGCTATTTATACTTCTGTTTATGCGTATTGCCGTAACTTTAAAATATTATTTTATATAATTTAAAATATTGAAAATTCACTTTTAAAGATTTCTGTTTGTAAAAAAAGTAAAATTGTTTCTCCTAAAAAAAATATAAATCTGCGTCAGAAAAGTTAAGCCGTTTTAAAACATTACATTAAGGTTTTTTAAAACCTTTTTGTTATGTTAAGAATAATGTTTCGCCTAGTAAAATTTTGCGTGTTTGTTTTTAAAATATTCGTCAATAAATTTTATCGTTTTTAATTTACCTTTTGCGAAGTAGTTCTTCTTCCTAAATCTTTTTTTATTCTTCCATTGTTTCTTTTACAAAATATTCATTTAACTTGCTATTTTTCCCAGTTTTTATATATATATATACATATATATATATATATATATATATATATATATATATATATATATATATATATATATATATATATATATATATATATATATATATATATATATATATATATATATATATATATATATATATATATATATATATATATATATATATATATATATATATATATATATATATACATATTAAAAAAATTGCTTGTTTTTAAGTCATTTTGTGCATTTTTTAAAAGTATTGTAGTTTAAAGTGCTCATTAATTAAATGACTTAATTTTAAATGTAAATATAAATTTAAATATAAAAATATTTAAATATAAAAATAAAACAATACAAACAATAATTGTATAATAAATAATAATAATAATAATAGTTGTAATTATATAATGTATAATAATAATAATAATAATAATAATACATGTTAAAAATAATAAACTATAAAATCAAATCCTTTCTATTACGCATGGATGAGCAGAGTGATACATTTACTTATAGGAGGGTTCATTTTGTTTTACTCCCATCCTCTAAAAAAAGATAACATCTCCAGATTTTTGTAATCAAAAAAAGCACGTTGCCTTTTAAATAATATGTATGTATATATTTATATATATATATATATATATATATATATATATATATATATATATATATATATATATATATATATATATATATATATATATATATATATATATATATATATATATATATATATATATATATATATATATATATATATATATATATATATATATATGTATGTATATATATATATATATATATATATATATATATATATATATATATATATATATATATATATATATATATGCAAATAAACTACTTTACATAAGATAAGTTTCTAAAATATATATTTTCTGTTAATACACCCACAACCTTTATACTGATCAACAATTATGAAGTTATCAACAATTAATTTCGCCTACCAACCCAAATGCACTAATACATATTAACAGAACTCAAATTAACTACTGACTAAACTTTATATAAATACTTTTGCATGAAGGAAGTATAACTTTGAAATAAAAGAATTTCATGTACCAGACACGGGATTATAGATTTTAATGTATGAGTCAAACAATTTGGGTTTTAAAAAAGATTTTGCGCACAATTCGGGAGTGAGCTTGTATTCCTCTCCCCTAGATTTTAAAGTCCATAGTAAAGCGAGACACATTAACATTATAAGATTTCAAATATTTTGCAAAAAACAATTTTTTTTTCATTATTGTAAAAAGTTAAGAAATTAGATTAAGTTATTTTATCAGTTTAATTAAGTTCTAGATCATATCATTTTTTATTTATTTGCAAATGATGTGACAAAAATAGATATAAGACGCCAAATAGTATGACACAATGCTTATAATAACATAAAATGTATGACACAATGCTTATAAAAGCGAAGCAGACGGAAACATACTCATAATTTGTCTACCTTGAAAAAATGAAAATAAAACAAGTTCGACCCACAGTCATTATAATATCAAATATTAATGTATATTTCGCTACCAGATGCCATTGCTAAAATGTATTGTCAACATTTTCTAATAAAAGTCTATCAGATGTTCGTTAGAAACTCGTTAAAAGTACGGTAAAAATTTTATCAAAAAATAATCAACAAGAGCCGGTAGGTCGGCAAATATTTTCTTTTAAAAAATATAATATTTAAACCCTAATGATGTTAAATTGATTTTCTAAAAATATTATACAAATATTTAACAGATATTTATACAAAACCGTAAACTTATCTACTTTTTTTTTTTTTAGTCTATGATAAAACATTTTGAAACAATAAACTAATCGAATCAAAATTTGGGCATGTATTTTTTTTATATATAAATTCCGCATGCAACGGTTTTTTTCGTTGCGTTAATAAACCTAGTTCAAATCTTTTTTAAAAAATAAACATCTCTTTTGAAATTGTGTAATAGCTGGTAGGTAATTTCTCAAAAATTATTATTCTTTGTCCTCAAAATATAAATCTACCTCCTCTGCATATTTTTGTAACCAAACATTTAATCAAACATATTCGCAGCTTGGCGGAATAAATGCAAGCGGTTAGTTTGGTTGTAATTGAAATATTTTATTTTTCCATTCCCTACAGGCGCATTAGAATAATGCAATTAAAGAATTTTAATGAGAAAGATCATAAATAATCGAACAGCATTTTTAAAAAACGTTTTCTTCGCTGCGATGAAAAGTTTTTTTTATAAGTAACACGTGCACAAATTCAAAAGCATTAGCTAAGTGAATTGAACAAGTTTATGAGGTATAACTTGATTTATCAGTTTAATAATTAATGTTTTGTATTTTTTCCTCGTAATCCTTTTAAATTTTGAAAACTCTTTTATATTTTAAAGTTGCATATTTTAATTCCAAAATAAAATTAAGCGATTTTCTTGTTATAAACTTTTAAATATCTTCTTTTAATTTTCAAATATAGTTTTTTTAATTTTGCAATGTTTTTGAAAGAAAAAGTTTAATATCAAGCTGCAAACCGAGATTAATTAACAATTTTCATGCCTCGTTTATATATAACATATATTATTCATTCCGCGATACGGGGTCAAAATGCAATCTATTCAAATTTTTCTCGCTTTGACGGTTTGAATGCCATCATTCACTGCTAAGTGGATAAAATTTCTAGGTTACTAAATATTTGCAATGAAAGAATAGATTTTTACAAAATTTGCGCTTTGATTTTCTTCTACTCTCAGGTAAGAAAGTTTGCAAGAATTTTTGATAATTTATTTTCTAAAACTATCAATAATTATAAATTTGTATGAGTAATAGAAACGAATAAAAATGAAGAAAAAAAAAAGATAAACCTAATATATATATATATATATATATATATATATATATATATATATATATATATATATATATATATATATATATATATATATATATATATATATATATATATATATATATATATATATATATATATATATATATATACATTATATATATATATATATAGGGTTAACGAAGTCTAAAAGAAATCACTACAAGCGATGCAGATTTTGTAAATCAAATACAGGCCAAAAATAAAACACAAGATAATAAAATAAAAAGAGGATGTCTTATTAAAAAAATTACGAGTTTTTTTAAATGCAAAATATTTTCTCAAATCATAGTTGTGCTTCCGTTTTTTATCAAATCATCTTCATAGATAATAAGGCCGTCAGAGGAGTGGTCAGGCTGAATAAATTAATATATCATTGGTCCTTATCACTAAAGATCCAAAAAAAGAACAAAACAGAGATAATATAACATTAAATACATTGTAAACAATAAGATCAAAATATACATTAAAAAACATATATCCATGGAGTCAATAATTTTTTTTTTCAATCAAGGAGTGTATGGAAGCCTGATTTCTTCCACTTCATTAATAATACAAATTTGCCGATGCTTGTGCGAACATTTGCAAACAACAACAAAAACGTCAGTAAACAAAATTAAATAGACCGGTAGTCCGTATGTTTAAAAACAAAATAACATTACTTTGCTATTGATGATAATGTCTGTTAAAAGAAATCGGTGATTTAATAGTAAAAAAACTAAAAGAAAACTACATTTTTTAGTCAACAATCTTTTTTATTGAAATAAAATGTATAAATAATTATATAAATAAACTCATCATCGAGGTTTTTAAAGCACCCTAGTTACCATAGCTACGGTATCCTAGTTATTATGCTAAGCTATGTTGCAATATAGCATAGAAATGTAAACAAAATAATGAAATCTATTTTTTCATGTAAACTAGTCCTAAAAATAGTTGCATCAATTTTCCATTATTCTCCTCTTAACGTATAATTTCGTATATAAATTAAATATTAAATAAGGCGCCGCTTTATAGGTAAAAGATAGAACCACCTTAAGGGCGGAGAACATTGGACCACGTTTTAGTACTTAAAAAGCTGTTTTCAATTTTTATTTCTTCATTGTAACAAGATAAAGTTTGTTATTCACGGCGTTTGTAGGTAATAATTTGTTTAATTTTTTTTTATTTTTTTTTTGCATTTGAATCTTTTAAAACTATGTTTATAGAAATAATACTAATAATAATATACTAATAATAAATAATAGTTAATAATACTAAAAATAACAATAATATATATATATATATATATATATATATATATATATATATATATATATATATATATATATATATATATATATATATATATATATATATATATATATATATATATATATATATATTACGTATATTGGTGCACTGTGATCATTTAGAAATCATAAGGTTATTTTGACATTTAAATGTTATTTATACATTTAAATGTTGAATTATTATTTACTTTTTATTTTACTCTATTTAAAACTTTATTTGCCAAGTTATAAAATTTACAAGACATTTCTTTGCAAAGAATAAAGCATCAAAATCAATACATGCGCCCGAATAGCAGCGAGTATTTTTATTTGCGTTTTGTCTTTTGAAAAATACATAATCTAAAATCATCTGTCTGATGAAAAATCATCTGGCTTAGATTCATTAAACAATTATGGAAAAAAAAATTCAATTGAATTCTCGCATGCTACATGCTTTTCTGCAAACATAAAATTCCAAAGATTTTAACAAAGGGCAAATACATTTTGTGTTCTTGCAAACTATGGCATTGTGTTTAAATGAAAAAGAAGACTGGTGCCAACAATTTCATTACATTTTTTTTTTAAAATTGATTTGTTTAAATTAATAAGTTAATTTTCATAAGTGAATCTACTTTGCTTAAAAATTTTGTTAAAATTTACTAAATTGTCATTTTGATTTTTGTAACAGGTATGATAGTAGAAGGCAAAACAAACATTTTAGAGATGAGAAATTTTCAGGTATAGTTGTCTTTGATTTAGACATGATAAATAATTTTTTTTAAAAATACTTAGTTTTAATCAGTAATGCTCTTAATTAGTTGATATCAACGCTTAATTAATGCTTCGTGCTGATATTAATCGATATCAACGCTTAATTAACGCTTCGTAATGATATTAATCAATATCAACGCTTAGTTAACGCTTTATACTGATATTGAAATACAATACCGTTATTTTATTTTTTTTTTTTTTTATTTTTTTTAATATATAGTGACTTTCAGCGCGGGAGTATTATTAAATTTGTGCAAAATTTAAAAATTTAAAAAATGCAGATCTATTGCAGGATGAATTTTTTAAGTAAAGATTTTTCAAATTAAAAAGGTTTATACGCTGTCTATGTTGTGGCTTTGCATGTTTAAAATATTTATCGCACACATATTTATTTTTTAAATAATATCGTTAAAGGTATTTCTCTGCAGATATTATTTTTGATGATTTTTTTTTTTTTTTTAAATTACCTTTACTAATATATTCATTTATATTGATATCAGTTTTGCATATCGTTTTTCGGCATTTTTATCTGTTTTATCCATTTGAATCGAATAAAAAATATTTAAAAAAAGTACATCAAGCTAAAACTTTCTACTAAAGAAATGGTGGTTAGGTTGTGGATTGCTGGAAGTGTTTAAAAATAAATCATAAAAAAGTTTTTTTTTTTTTAAATAGAGTATTCTTTTGAATGCATCCGTCACAAGTCGTTTCTAGACGTTTCCTTAAGTTTAAAGTTGGTTATTTTTGTTTTGTTCAAATTTTTCTTACAAATTTATCCTAATGATATGAGTGAAGCGACTCCCATTTTATCCCTTTTAAAGAATTAGGTGTCGTCATTTTGAAAAAATAGTAAAAATTGATACTTATTTTTTCAATTTCACAAAAGTGTAGTTATCGAGATTAATCATCGAGATAATTGTGCAACAGATGCTATTTAGAACTTTTTTTTTTTGAATAAAACAATTTCTTTTGTTCTTTCTAATAGGAATATTTTTAGCGGCACGCAGCTTTTGTTTTTCCTCTAAGAAAAGCGCGTCGTAAAATTGTCTTGTGAAATTATGAAAAATGCAAAGCATTAAAAAATATGTTCATTGAGTTCAAAAAAGATTGAACGAACTTCATTACCCCCTATGCTTTTTTTCATAACCATTTGCTTTAGAAGATATTGTTGAAATAGTTGCAATTTTTAAGGGGTTTTGTTGGTATATAAAAAAAAACATTTAAAAAAAGAAACTGGTATTAAAAAATTTATAAACTTCTTACGCTCGTCAGTAATTTGTCCAGACTTAATCTTTTTTAAAACTTGTATATAAATTTAATTTTATCCATTTTTACTCTTAGTTTTATGCTTTGTTCTGCTAGACGGCGCTCTGTGCCGACATTTTGTAAATTTTTTATTTCGGATGGGCTTCATTATTATTTCATGTGTATTTTATAACATTAATTTGAATTAAAAGAGTCGAGTCACTTCACATTAATCAATATATTCTTGCATCGGTAGGGAGGGAGTTCCTATGATATGAGCGATGATTTGCATTACTAACGAATAGTACAAAATAGACTTAAATTAAATGCTGATAATACTAGATAGGTTGCTAAGATACTGATAAAGTAAATTTATATGTAAACTTTTTTTTTTTCAGAATTTTTTTGAAAATTATATTGTTTTTAGGTGACCATTTACGAATCAGGTTATTCTGTGATGACCGTTGAACAGGGAACTACTTTAAAAGTTGCAAAACTGTTGTATCAATCACAAAGGAAATCAAAATCACAAATTCTGGGATTAAGGCCAAGAAATCATAAAGATGGAATACCATGTATAATTACTTTAGATGACACATCATTATACGAGTCATCATACGATGTACTTTTATCAGGTAAGAATGACCAATTTAATAGTATTAGAATAAAGACATTCTTTAGTTTCTATTTGTCATCAAGATTTTCAAAAACCAAAAATATTTCGGAGAAGAAAAAAATTAAATTAAGATAAATAAACATATATTATCAACATATATCATAAACATATGCTATTATTTAGATGATCCAGTTTATACTAAAGAAGTTGCTTCAACCAAGCGATGCATAGAATGCCTAAAAGAATCATGGAAGTTAAAAAGTTTTGTCAGTGTCGGGATAAACACAGAGGTAAATCCTACAGAATCATATGATGATTTTAGACAAATCAGGCGAGAAGTCAGCTCTTATGAGGAAGATAAGCCAATAAAAGAGTCTTTAATTTGTTTAAATGGTAGGTATGTATCTCAAATTAGCAAGCATGGCACTAAAATCAGCGATTTTGAACCGAAATTTCATGAAAACATTCGAACAGCACCGTATATGTGCTCGGAAAAAAATGCAAATTTTTTACGTAAGCATCGAACTCCATCGCCAATTTATGATAACCAACAATCTTATATGCAGCGTATTAAAATGGAGGCTACCCATTATAATAGAATGCCTCAATACAACTTTTTAACTTCAGAAAGAGTAAAATGGGACTCGAAACAATATGCACATATTTTTAATCCTCAGGCTATTATTCAGAAAAATGACGATAATTTTTCAATACACCGTTTTCAGCATTGTCATAATGTTGATGTTGACAAATATAAAAAAAGAATGTATTCCGCATTAGAAGATAATTGTATTATTGATAACAATAAAAATAACGAAGACTTTTTGGTAGATCGAAAAGGGTTGTCATCTCCTGTACAGAAACTACGATATCATCCAGAATTTCAATACACACAGTCTCACCCTCCTGAAGCTCCCCCAGTGTTTGTTTTACCTAATGACTTTAATGAAGTATCTGAACAAAGTATTGGAGAAAAAAAAATTAATTTAACTAAACACGAAATAACAAGAGTAAGTAAAGAAATGGACGAACTTAAATACGAAACTAAAGAAGAAGATGATTCTCCCCAATCCCCAGCTGAATCTGAAGTAAGTTATCCAATACAATCAGGAGTTAGTCCAGACTCATCAACACACTCAGGTAAAGGATTATTATGTAAAATTTGCAACGAACTTTTTCCGACAAAAAGTCTACTCTACAAACATTTGCGTGGTCATTCATCTGATGAAAAACCATTTAAATGTAGTGAATGCGGCCAAGGGTTCACACTTAGCAGTAACTTGCGTCAACACCGTATTATTCATCGAGGGTATAAACCTTTTCAATGCGAGTTTTGTGGAAAAAAGTTTATGCGATCTAATGTTTACAAACAGCATAGAAGAATTCATACAGGGGAACAAATGCACAAATGCGGACTATGCCCCAGTGAATTTTTGCAAAAATACGCCCTTATTAAACATATGAAGAAAAACCATGACGTTCAAGCCATGGAATAAATATTAAAAACTAACTCTTTCATTTTCTTTAAATAAAATAGTGTTTTAATTATTTTATATTTATTTGTAAGTTTTGTTTTTAAAACAAACAAATACGTTTCTTAACGTCTTCTTAACTATTACATTTAGTGTTTCAATCATGCTTAATACGATCTATATATATATATATATATATATATATATATATATATATATATATATATATATATATATATATATATATATATATATATATATATATATATATATATATATATATATATATATGCATATATATATATATATATGCATATATATATATATACATATATATACATATATATATATATATATATATATATATATGCATTTATATATATATATATATATATATGCATATATATATATATATATATATATATATATATGCATTTATATATATATATATATATATATATGCATATATATATATATATATATATATATATATATATATATATATATATATATAATATATATATATATATATATATATATATATATATATATATATATATATATGTATATATATATATATATATATATATATATATATATATATATATATATATATATATATATATATATATATATATATATATATATATATATATATATATATATATATATATATATATATATATATATATATATATATATATATATATAAATATATATATATATATATAAATATATATATATATAAATATATATATATATATATATATATACATATATATATATATATATATATATATATATATATATATATATATATATATATATATATATATATATATATATATATATATATATATGCATATATATATATATATATATATAAATGCATATATATATATATATATATATATATATATATATGCATATATATATATATATATATAAATGCATATATATATATATATATATATATATATGTATATATATGTATATATATATATATGCATATATATATATATATATATATATATATATATATATATATATGCATATATATATATATATAAATGCATATATATATATATATATATATATATATATATGTATATATATGTATATATATATATATATGCATATATATATATATATATATGCATATATATATATATATATATATATATATATATATATATATATATATATATATATATATATATATATATATATATATATATATATATATATATATATATATATATATATGAAAATAAATTGATAATTAAGTATTAAAAAATATCTTATAAAATAAAGTTGCTGTAGTCTTGACACGAAAAAAAAAAAAAAAATAGAAACGATCCGGGTCAATACCTGGATCCCTGCTTAGAGACGAATATTTTAGTAATTATAGATTATTTTATCGCCAATTTTTCTGATTATAAAGGTGTTCTATGAAGATCTAAAAATTTGTCACAGAGCACATTTAGCTAGGAGTTTCATATTACCTTCCTTACAAATATCATATATACAGCCATATGAGTTCTAAAGCGTACGCTCTGGTTACTTCGCCACTGTTATTTAAGTTATCATATAACATATTCAAAATAAACTTTACTTATAAATAACATAAAATAAAACATAGAGGTTTCTAATTTGTTGACAATTCAAATTGCAGAAATAAATTTTGTTTGTTTTTTGGAATGAGTTAATAATTAAATAAAAAAAGATATTACTTCATATCATCGTAAAATTTAATAAGATTAAAATTTTGGCCAAAAAAGTAAAGTTGTTAAATTTAAAATGGGTTAAAAAAATAGTTTATTTATTAAACTTTAGTCCATAGCAAGCATAACATTTATCATAACAACATAACATTTTTTTTTAAATTTTATGAAAATTTCATATTCGGTTAAAATTTTTTTAAAAATGACCACATAAAATAAGTTTTTGTAAAGATTTTTTTGTAGAAAAATCAAGACAACTTTTTTAATTTTTTAAATTTATATTTCCAGGGATGGGACATCAATAATTCCAGTTTTTATCAAATTTTAATAGCAATTGTAGTTCATTGTTGTAAAGAATTTTATAAAGATTTTAATCCTGAAAATATAAAAGATATCCCAAAATGTTTTGCTTGTAGGATCCACCTTTGTATAAATAAAAAATTACTAAAATAAGACTACGTTTAAAGGAAAAATTAAAAAAGTTAACTGTTTGATAAAATTTTTAACATGTCTGATACTTATTAAAGGAGATTTTAAAAAAAACATCATTTTTTTAGTAAAAAAAGGTATAAAAATAAGTGCCTTAACAGTGGATTAAAGTGGAAAACTTTATTTCACTTTATAGCGATTTTTAGTTTTAACGATCAATTTTGCTCTATTCAAACTATTTTTTTTCATTCAAATTATTGATAAAGATATCAACCTTTAATTCGAGATAATTGATTTATAATATAGATTAAAAACAGTATACATTTTAGTTTTTCAAAAACTGGCTTATGTTACCCGGGGTTTGTGTTTCTTTAAGCCATGAATACTTGTTCTGCTGTTTTGTTTCATTTAGTAACAAAATACCTAAGTAAATACCTCCATACAGGGTCGGCGCGAGTAGGTGTCACGTGGGGGGGGGGTGCCATTACAACTTTTGCCGACTAAAAAAAAAAAAAGGTCTTCGTTTTTCAAAATTTGCCGACTGTCATGACGACATTTACCGACTGTCTAACCTATATCGAAAGGGTCCACATTTGCCGAGTAACTAGGTCCCCCCCACACACCCCTATCGCGTCGGCCTTGCCTCCATTATGTTAAAACAAATACTTACCTAAAATTTACTTGAAGAAATACCTTTATATTGTTAAAACAAATGTCTTTCGATCTATATAAAAAAAAAAAAAAAAAAAAAATCAGAAGTAATACAAAAAGCTTTGTATACTGTATTAAATATTTTTTTTGTTTTGTAATAATAAAACAATAACTAAATTGGCAGGTGTGTTACTACTCTATGTAAATATATAATGTTTAAATATAATTGTTTCAGTCAGATTTAAAAGCACATAGCTTATACTTTTATTCACTGTTAGATATTTCACTAGAGATATCACCTTTAACTTTTTTTTACGTTTCTGGGACGCTTTTAGGGTATTTTTGACTGGTATCACATCTGATTCTTTTGAGTCAGGATAGATTTTCTTTCCTGGTGGAACATTTTTTTTTGTACTTTAATATTGAAGGTCCAAGGTCTACACAAATGTCATTCACATGGCTGATAAATACTTTAGAAATAAGACTTAGATCAATAGATAGTCGATCCTGCAGTGGCAGGCGATTAATAAGAAGTTTTGTATCTCAAGGAAAAACTCCACACTTAACAAAACCTGATATCAAATTTTTTTTACAAATGTCTTTTATTAGTTCCAATTTTTTTTAGAAATGTCTTTTATTAGTTTTATTAGGGTTAGGGTTTAAGACCAACAAATTATCTCTTAATATTCATAAAACTAAATGGATTCTTTTCCATCCTCTTATCAAAAAACATAAACTGCCCATTAACATGCCTCATCTTGTTATTGACAGTATACAAATTAAACAAGTAACAGTAACCAACTTTCTAGGTGTTTGTATAGATGAAAATCTTACATGGAAAAATCAAATTAAAAACTTATTAAGTAAAATTTCAAAAAGTATAGGAATAATGTACAAAGCAAGAAATGTTTTAAATAAACATACTTTAGTAAAATTATACCACTCCTTCATTGTCACATAAACTATGCAAGCATTGCTTGGGGTAATACAAATAAAAATAAACTTAAACCTCTTTATTGTCAGCAGAACAATGTAGCACGTCTTATATATTTTAAAGACCGTTATACTCATGTTAAGCCTTTATTATTTGAAATGAAAGTTTTTAATATATATGAGCTTAATATTTTTAATATTCTTTGTTTTATGTTTAAATGTAAAACCAATTTATCCCCGATCTCTTTCATAATTTTTTTTCATCAAAAGATAAAAATGAATCATTTTACGCAATGATAATTTTGTTAAGCAGGCCATTTTTCAAACAAATCTTTTTAAATTTTGTATTGATTATCGCGGACCATTCTTATGGAATAAAATAGTTTTAAAAAAATTTTACTTAAGATTTTATTCATCTAAGTAACTATTTTTCTTTTAAACGAAAGCTTAAAAAACTCATTTTTACAATCGAAGGTTTAACAGTATACTTTTATTATTATTTTAAGATCTTCCTTTTTATCCTCTATTTAAACATGAATTCTATAAAACTATATATGTATCATTAACAACTGTAATATGTAACACTGTATCTTGTATTTGTAACGGAATATTTTAAGTTTCTTACTTCGTTACTTATTTTTTTATCTCGTAAATATCTTATAAATTTTTACACGAACATTTCTTAGCGGTACTCGACGTCAAGACCGTACGAGTCTCCGCGTTCTTTTAATATTTAATAACGATCATTATATATATATATATATATATATATATATATATATATATATATATATATATATATATATATATATATATATATATATATATATATATATATATATATATATATATATATATATATATTATTATTTATTTGTATTTTAAATATTGTAACAAAATGCTTATTTAAAATGTAGTAAAAAGAACAAAAAAAAAAAAAAAAAAAGTTCCAGCACTTTTTTTGAAGCGATAGAAAGTGTCATTTTAAAAGTGTTAGGATTTTTTACCTGCAGATAATTCTTTCCACAAAATCAACCAACGGTTTTCCACCTACCTTTTAGTGACCAAAACATGTATCAAGTTTTACTTTTACTTGAAGATTGCATTGCGGGAACATCTCCTTAATTTTAATCCATTGCACTTATTTCCATTATATAAAATGTTCTATTTTTTGAATAGTTTTGAAATATTCGTTAGGCTACACGCATGTGTGGCCGAGTAGTTAGCTTAAAGAGTTTCCACAGCAAAGCGCCGTGATTCGTATTCTGGTTTCAACGTGTTTCAAAGTGTTTTATTCTGTATTTTAGAAGAAGAAAAAAAAGAAACCACTGGTTTCTCTTTTATACATAACATGTTATATACATAACATGTTTAAAGATATTATACACTATAACAAACGAAAGGAAGAGAATTTTTTAAAAGCTTAAAGTTTCTGAAAACTTCAAAACACCGGGAGAAATTTGTTGCACATATGTCATGTTTGAGATACTTATGTAATTAATATGCTCAGGTAATTGCTCCTTATAAGCAGTGGATGTTCTAAAAAAAATTATGGTCTGAAACTTATTAAAGAAAGACAGTCTTGCTACTCCAGTTATTCACAGGATCGTGTGTTTTATATAAAAACCTTTCTAATAGTTACTTTTGCTTGTATTTTTTGCTTAATCTGTTTTGAATTTTTGTGTTTTTGAATGCTTATAAATTTGAATGTTTATATGTTACTGTATTTAAAAAAAAATAACAAGATTAAAAAAATACGAAACATATTGTCTTATCCAAGTGGAGAATTTGAAACTTCGGTGTCTTAATAACTTCTCATTGATAAAATTACCTCATTTTCTTAGTCCCGCTATTTGTATAGCGTTACGTACAAACATCTGTATATGTAAAACGTCTTTGACATATATTGAGTTTGCAGGCAACTTTAAAATTTTATTTTAACAATTAGAAGTCTTAGAAATAATCGGTTTAATAAAGACCCGTATTTTACTGGTTCGGAAAGCAAGGATATGTATATATAGAAAAAGTATAGAAAAGGTCGGCGTGGAATAGACTAATAAAGATCCGTATTTTTACAGGTCCGGTCAGCTAGTTAAAGATTATTTCTTGTTTTCCGCAGCAAGCATTTTATAATTGTATACACGTTTCCATGTCAACTCATCTGCGCTATTGCATCTTCTGTGTTATAAAAATTGATCATGTATACAAATATATTTAGTGTTTTTCTTAAAAATATTTGCTAACTTATTTTTAATGTAATAGAAATGACCTGTAATTTTGCACACCTACTAATAAATCAGTGACATGCATGAAAAATAAAAACACTTTTATAAAAAACTGATATGTTTATATATTATAAAAATTGTATTATATATATAATCTAAATTATTAAAAAAAAAAAAAATTATCACTAACTTTACAAAAGTCACTGTAACATCAAGAAACATGAAAACAACTTGCTTAATTAAACTTATTAGTACTGGAAACGAGTTGTATTAATATCCGACATTAATATCCACTTTGATGTTCAGTTCTGTAAACAAAACAATGTAAATTACACTGTTTTGTTAATAAAACAGAACATTAAAGTCTCTTTATGTCGTATATTAATTAAGCGTCAACTCGTTTCCAGTACTAATAAATTTAATTTACTGTCTTTTTACAACTTCATTACACTGTAATGAAGTTATAAAAAGACAAAAAATATTTGTATATATTTTAACAACAATGATTTAAAAACCAATAAAACAACCTATGAAATTTCAAAAACTCTAAATGATTTAAAAACCAATAAAACAACCAAAAATGTTGATTATCTTAATAAAACAAATCCTCAATAGTCTTTTTTTTGAATTAAACGCAACAATTAGAATATCAGGTTTTTGATTGCAAATGGAATTTATTGTTCAAAAAACTTTGTTAAAACAAAAATTTGCCGCTATTAAAAGTTTTCACAATGCAACATTTTATTTTGCTCTAGTAATGCTAATGTATTTTACTTTTGACATAACTCAAATCATTTCCGTATGTTTGAAGACGTGCAACAAGAATCTATTTTATTACCACATGTGTACATTATCACACTGTTTCATATTGCGAAGTTGGAAATATATACACTAGTGTATATATCATTTACTTTTTTGTTTCAATTGTCGATAAATAAATTTACTTTCGGATCAGAATTGCAACTACTTCGTTTTCTATGTATTGCTAAGATGCTTTGTAACGGCGATGTAGACACAAGGTGCTATTAACCGGTTTTATGTTGCCTATGAAATTTCAAAAACTCTAAATTTTTTCCACTTCTTATGAAGATACCTACAAAATATTTGTAAAACAATTTTTTTCAGTATCACAATTTCTTGTAACTTTTCTTGGTTAATATATTTTTAGGTTTCTTATCATTGCACTGTCATTAATATAAATTAATAAACATTAATGTAAATGTGTAAGATTTATTTTAAATAACCCAAAATCACAAAACCTGTAAAAAAAGTATATGTATATATATATATATATATATATATATATATATATATATATATATATATATATATATATATATATATATATATAAATATATATATATCTGTGTGTGTGTGTGTGTGTGTGTGTGTGATTGGTACGCTGAACCGTGTATGTGCCAATTCGTCAGCTCGGAATACAAGTGTAGTATCGATAATTTATTAAAGTTATATACAAGTATGTCTAATTTATGAAAGTTTAAGATTTATCTCGATAAAAAAAAACTATTTTTGTATACCGTTATATTGTAATGTTATACAAAAATATCTTTTTTATACTTACAATTTTTTAAATTTACATAAATTAAATAACTTCATATTTATATATATAGTTTTAATTAATTAATGATACGACACTTGTATTCCGAGCATACGAATTGTAAAAAAATTTACACTTTCAAACCCAAGGGAAAAAACTTCAGAAATATGGTCAAAATATCACTTATAAAATTTATAATTATATTTGTTATTTAAGTTTTTAATACATTTAAAAAATCGTTTTGTTACACTTAAGTTCTTGCGGAAACCTTTAACACAAAACTGCTTTTAATTTGGAAAATCCACATGATAATGAATCATGTTGCTTCATTTTGTATCTATCAAACTTAAGGTCTGGGTAAATTTGCTGATCAAACGGGTGGGGTAATTCATGCTAAATTTAAAAAGACGTTGTACGTTACAAAAGAGATATTTCTCATCCTGATCATGGTAAAAAATTAAAGATTGCAGTGTACTCACGGCTATTTTTGAATCTTTGCTTAAATTTTTGAATCTTCGCTTTGAATCGAAAATATTTTAACCATAGTACATTTATATATTAGTTTATGGTACATTCTGTATATTATGCATTACATAATTTTTAAAATAATATTAATGTATTGATATATGTTGTTTGATCTCTTAAATATTTTTTCATAAGCATTGAATCCTTTATAAATGTTAAACTACTGAAAGATGCTTTATTTAATTATTTCTCCAAATAATTGTTTATCCTATCCTATTAAAAATGTACCAAACATTCGCAATTCATTTTTAAAAATTAAAACCAATGTTGTTAAATCTATAAATCTGATTGGTGCAACGTTGTTAATCTTACAAATCTGATTGGTGCCAGGTCTGAGAATTATGACAAAGAAATATTTTAAACAAGAAAAGTTACAAAATATTACAAAAAAATTTGGAAATGTACTGCGTAGGAGACAAAATTCATATAAATTATTGAACTCTGTATATGCACTAGGTATATATATATATATATATATATATATATATATATATATATATATATATATATATATATATATATATATATATATATATATGTTTTTTTTACTTGTAATTCCTTTTTCTTTTTTTTTTTTTTACCTGTTATTTATTTCTTTTTTTAACTTCTATTAAATGATATAAAAAGAATAAATAAATAAATAATATTGCAGCATTTGCAAGAAGAAGAAGAAGAAGAAGAAGAAAAAAATAATAAAACATGTTTTCCTTATTACATGTGATCAATACAAAAGAGATTTGTAATGGGCTGTAACCTTTTGAATTACTTTTGTTATAAAAAAATATAAAATATAAATCTATTTCTTTTTCTACATCCTATATAAAAAATATCTCTTAAACTATATGTACAAATTTTTTTATAAATACTATGAAGGTGAATATATTTTAAATTGAACGGTTTAGCAAATTATTTGAAGTTGTTATTTTTATACTTAAAAATAAAGTTTTCAAAAGTTATTTCAATTTTATTGTTTGCGTCAAAATTGCTTTATTAAAAAAAAAAATGGAAGTGAACTGCCAATAACGTACAAACTTTGCAGGAAGTATTTTGCAATAAAATTTTTTAAAAATAAAGTGTTTAAACTAAGTGATTTTAAAAAAATCCGCTGTGCCTAAGGCTAAATAAATCAGTCAAAGATAATATATATATATATATATATATATATATATATATATATATATATATATATATATATATATATATATATATATATATATATATATATATATATATATATATATATATATATATATATATATATATATATATAATATATATATATATATATATATATATATATATATATATATATATATATATATATATATATATATATATATATATATATATATATATATATTATGTTAGTGTATTCTACGACAACAACAACAACAATAACAATATATTTCGTGTTACAGATGTTACAAAAACACAGGTCATTGCAAATAGTGATTCACTAATAAAGCGCAATGACCTAAATAAGATAAAAAATAATAATAATAATAATAATAATAATATGTAATAAGTAAAACCACATAAAAAATAGGTTATAAAAGGAAATTAAATAACATAATATTAACTAATAAAAGTAAAATTGAATAAAAATTTATTTAGCTATACCAAAAAAATCAGACTTTTTGAATATATATAACATAATTAATATAATGTACATTTATATATGCACATATACTTTAACAAGAATTATAATAAAATTAGTAAATTATAATAAAAATTATAATTTAAAATAAAATATTAAAAATAAAATTATAATAAAATAATAAACTATAATAAAAATAAAAAACAAGTCAAAAGGTAGAAAGAAAGAAAAGTAAAAAGTAAAGTTAAGCGTAACCTTTTAGGTAGAAATGATGGAGTGACTTTAAGAGCAGACTCTTGAACCTATGGATGAGACCAGATTCGGAAGGAAGTTCCAAGAAAGGATACACTGGTATGTAATGGAATAAATTCCATGTATACTTGTCTGTTTTAGTGGAAGAGTTAAGTTGTTATAGGTGACTGATGTTAGGTTATGCCCACATGTTGTTCTGTTATTAAAGTAGTTGTGAAATATAGTAGGAAGGACACCATGTTGTTGATCCCAGACAAATGAACAATTTAAGAACTGAATTAAGTCATAGAAACGAAGAATTTTGGGTGATAAAGGATGTCAGTAGGAAAATTTTTCGGACAAAAATGAATAATCCGTACCGCTCTATTTTGAAGTAAAACAACTCTAGAGAGATATACGGTTTTAGATTATCCCCAAACTTGACATGCATATTGTATATGTGAACCAAAAATTGAGTGATATATAGAGAGCAATGTTTCAAAGTTAACGTAATGTCGAATTTTTGCTAACATGCCGTTGGAACGGCTTAACTTCAGAGTAAGGTCGGATATGTGTGTTTTGAATGAAAGTTTTTCATCTAAAACAACACCAAGATAAGCTATGTTACTAGACAAGTACATTTTTTGACCACTTAATCGAAAGTTCAAGTATTTTGGAATATTTTTCTTAGTCTTTTTAGAAAAGTTAGTATTTTGAGTCTTAAATATAATTATTTCTGATTTTTTAGTATTCAATGAGATTTTATTTGCTCTAAGCCATTGAACAAGACTGGCCATATTAACAAACAACAATTAATCTCTCTTAATTAACAAACACTTAATCTCTCATCTCGAATCTCATAACCTACTTTCTGATCATCAGTATGGATTTCGATCTTCTCGTTCTACGGCTGATTTGCTATCAGTAATAACCGATAGGTTTTATCGCGCATTAGATAAAGGTGGAAAGGTTAAGGCCATTGCTCTTGACATTTCTAAAGCGTTTGATAAAGTTTGGCATGCTGGTCTCCTCCATAAGCTTTCTTCTTATGGTGTATCTGGAAACATCTTTAAGATTATTAAATCCTTCCTTTCCAATCGTAGTATAAAAGTTGTCCTTGATGGACAGCACTCTTCTTCTTATTCTGTAACCTCAGGGGTTCCCCAAGGTTCAATCCTTGGCTCTATACTCTTTTTAATTTACATTAACGATCTTCCAGATATTCTCACATCTAAGGTGGCATTGTTCGCTGATGATACTACCATTTATTCTTGTCACGATAAGAAGCCAACTCCCTCTGATTGCTTGCAGGGGGCATCTGAGCTCGAAAAGGATCTCACTTCTGCTACAGCATGGGGCTCGCAGTGGCTGGTGAACTTTAATTCAGATAAAACTCAATTTTTTTTGGCCAATCGTTATTGCAATAATTTAGACCTTCCTATATTTATGAACGGTAATGTACTCGATGAGTCTCCTACCCTTCATCTTCTAGGATTAACTCTCACTGATCTTTCTTGGAAACCTTATATCAAATCCATTGCAAAATTAGCATCTGCTAAAGTTGCTTCTCTTTATCGAGCTCGTCACTTTCTTACTCTGGATTCTATTCTCTATCTCTATAAATCTCGAATCCGGCCTTGTATGGAATACTGTTGCCATATCTGGGGCGGATCTTCTAATGATGCCCTTTCTCTTTTAGACAAGGTGCAAAAACGCATTGTAAACATAGTTGGACCTGCTCTTGCAGCCAACCTTCAACCTCTGTCACATCGTCGTAATATTGCTTCTCTTTCTCTTTTCTACAAATACTATAATGGGCACTGCTCTAAAGAGCTAGCGTCTCTTGTGCCATCTACTAAAATTCATTCTCGTGTTACTCGTCATTCAATTAAGTCTCATCCTTTTTCTGTTACTGTTCCTAAGTGCTCCAAAAACTCTTATTCGTCTAGTTTTTTTCCTCGAACATCAGTTCTTTGGAATTCGCTTCCTTCATCTTGATTTCCTGATTCATATAATTTGCAATATTTTAAGTTGTCTGTCAATCGTTATCTTGCTCTACAATCTTCATCTTTTCTCTTCCAGTAACTTCCAATACTAATAAGTGGTTGCTTGCAACCTTGTTGGAAGCGAAGATAAAATATAAAAAAATAAAATAAAATATCCTGATTAATATATTTATTAAGTTTTTTGACAGAGTTTGTTATTAATTGAAGATTAGTATCATCAGCAAAATGATACGTTTTTGAATGTTTGATAGAAAGATTAAGATCATTAATATAGATAATAAAGAGTAGTGGACCTAATATTGATCCCTGAGGTATACCAATTGAAACGTTTTTAATATCTGAGCTGGTTCCATTTATAGTTACAAACTGTTGACGATCAGAAAGGTATGATTTGAACCACTACAAGGATATGCCACGTAAAACTACAAGGATATTACACCGTAATAGTTAAGCTTTGAGAGGAGAATTTCATGATCTACGGTGTCAAAAGCTTTTCGCAAATCGATAAAAACTCCACAAGCAAAGTTGCCATTATCAAGAGCAGTTTTTATACTTTCTGTAATTTCAATAAGAGCGTGAGCTGTAGAATAGTTTTTACGAAAACCAAACTGGTGTTTATACTAAAACCAAACTGGTGTTTATACGAAAACCAAACTGGTGTTTATACGAAAACCAAACTGGTGTTTATACGAAAACCAAACTGGTGTTTATATAAGCATTGATTTTGGTTTAGAAAGATGTATAGTTTATTATGCATAACATTTTCAAATATTTTGCTCACATTAGAAAGAAGAGATATTGGACGATAGTTAGTGCAGTCAATTGTAGATCCTTTTTTGTGAATCGGAATAATTTGAGCTAGCTTAAAGGCATCGGGAAATGTTTCTTTGCGAAATGAATTGTTTAAAATGATACTAATTGGTTTACATAAAGTTGCTGACACCAGTTTAAAAAGTTTTGATGGAAGACTGTTTGGTCCAACACTCCTCCCTTCTATAATAGTGAAATTTATATAATCAAGAGTTTCCTCTTTCGTTATTGGTTGCATATAAAAAGAGTTGTTAGTAGGATTGGTCAGGTACTCATGATAGTTGAATTTAGAATTTGGAATTGCGGAGGATAATTTTGAAGCAATCGTGGTAAAGAAGTTATTAAAATGGTTTGACATAGTTTTAGGATTGGTTTCGCATTTGTTGTTAATGAGTATGCTTGTTAGGGAATTACTATTATTTCGTTTAACATTTATCAACTCTTTTATGCCTTTCCAGGTGTTTTTTATGCTATTGATGTTGTGGTTAAAAAAGTTTGTGTAATATTTCTTTTTGCTAAACTTCAGAAGATTGCTTATACTATTACGATAGTGTTTAAATTTTTTTAAATATATATTTTTTATTCTACAGTTTTTTGATTTTAAATATTTTTTATGAATTAGACTACAAATAGAGTGCTCAATGTTCTTAAAGAAAACAGCAATAATAAATTAGTAAAAACACTTATCTAATTTTTATTTTCTTCTTTATTTATATTTATTTTATTTAATATATTTATATAATATAAATAAAATATTATACATTTTATATATTTATTCAATATGTATATATATATATATATATATATATATATATATATATATATATATATATATATATATATATATATATATATATATATATATATATATATCATATATATATATATATATATATATATATATATATATATATATATATATATATATATATATATATATATATATACATATATATATATACATATATATATATATATATATATATATATATATATATATATATATATATATATATATATATATATATATATATATATATATATATATATATATATATATATATTCAAGTTTCATGCCATTCGGCAATCGTTTAGCCATATATTTAAAATCATTAAAATGAAAACCGTTATAAAATTTGCAATGGCATTGCAACGAGATCAAACGTCAGTTTTCGCGCCAAACGGGAATTTATATAACCGGTGCACAGTGGACATAGGTACATAGGTGGACAAAACCGGTGCATAGGTGGACAAAACCGGTGCATAGGTGGACAAAACTATGAAAATTAATGTTTGATAGCTTAAATTTTTTTTTATAAAACTTTGAATTAGATATATTGGGGACCTCAAAAGTATTTGAATTAAATATTAAAAGAATATATTCGCGGAAAAAAATCATACTCAGTAAAGTTTTTGCACAAAAAAAATAGTAAAAAATAAAGTGAAAAAATGTAGTTTTTTACACAGCAAAAGTGTAGAATAAATTTTTGATATAACAATTAAATATTTTTATTAACTGATCAAATAATTGTTAATATATAAAATTTATAAAAAAAAGAACTCGAAGAAATCTTTAAACTAGTTTTGAATATAAGTTTTGGTAGCAAATGTCCTATCTTTACCTTTTTTTTTTGAAAGGACAACAAGGAAAAATTTGTCCTCTATTTTGCACTTATCTCTTATACATATTTTGAAGGCTCTACATATATGCTTTCATAAAATTATTTATCTAGCTGCTAGTATCTGCAACTTTTTTTAATACTTGCTGTAAAATGAAAGATGTTTTTTCTTCAAGTTTTTTTTTTAATGTTTTAAAATAACAAGTACATATAGTTTTTCTGAAAAAATAAACTTTCAATTATTAATTGATCATACAACAATACGCCTAATACAGTAAAAACAAGTTATCAATTCCATGAATGATCTTGAAGGTCTAACATTACATTCTAAAGTTCGGTTTGATAAATCAACTAGTCTAAAGATTTATAATCATGCAACAGTTGAGATAGAAAACCAAAATTTTTTAGTAAAAGCTAAAAATATGTCGTTGACAGAGAGAGGTTTCTGCTTTGGCCTTTTAACTTTCCATGCTTGGAATAAAAGCATGGAATATCTTCTTAAAACTACCTATAAATTAACAGTGAAAAAGTGGTCTACAAGGATACCATTTGAAAAGAAAATTATCCAAGGAAGAAAACAGAAAATTCAAATAAAGTTTCGTGACGAAGCTGGACTGGTAGTTGATATGCCAATATCTGGTGGCTCTGGGTCATCAAATATCGGAAACACTGCTAGAAGACGTTTTTAGATTGCAGAAAATTTTGCTCTAATTCTTGAACTTGATGTCAGTACGATAAAGATGTTACATGTTATTTTGTGTAAATTAATATCTAGCTTTCTAGTTGACACTTCATTATTTAGGGAATTTTGAGCTTCTTGTGCCTCTTCAGTAAAGAGACACAAGAAGCTCAAAATAAAAACTTAAAGAAGTTTTCATTTAAAAGTGAGTCGTTTTCCAAAAAGTGTTTGCGGTTAAAAAGAAGATGAAGATTTATCAAGGCAACTATTATGTTCTTTTGACCATTTTATTAAGTAGTTTGAGAAAGCCATATTATCCTAATAGCAATGCTTTTCTAATTAGCATTCTAAATGTTCTAATTAGCATTCTAAATGTAGAGGTTCCAATTTTTGACTAACTATAAATTGCAATTGCATAGTTTTGATTTTAGTTGGTACTTTATTGGTTTTTATTTTTTATGTAATAAAATAATGCATGTTATGTAAATAAACGTTTTTTTGAATATACAAATTTGCTTGTACTCTTACATATACTTTATAAAGTATTCAATAGCTCTAGCTGTATTAACACTTATTGATTTTCATTTGGTTGCTAAGAACATGTGAACTGCATAGAAACAATTAGTTCGAATTTTATTAACTGTGTCTATTAGAGGTAAGATTGTTTTCAAAGTCCCTTAGAGGTAAGATTGTTTTCAAAGTTTTAATTTCATTTTTGAATTAAAGAAATTTTGAATTAAGCAAGTTTCATTAAAAAAAAAATCTGGTTTCTAAGAGCTCAAAACGGCATAGCAACACCAAAAAATACTAATTTTTGTTTGTGTTATCCTTTAAACACATAAAATAGCATCCTAGCAATAATATCAGTTTAGTTTATAAACTTGACATTTTAAGAAAGTCTCTTAACTTAGGTAACTATGCAAAATACACTGTTGCTATGCAATATAGGTATTTATAGCAACTAAATAAACTTTCTAATTGTACCATTAAATTTGAAGTATGAAATATACTCAACCTGGGAACTATGGGGAAAATCTGAATAATATTTTAGAAATTATTACTTTTGTCCAGCTAATAATGATTTTGGCCCACAGTGCGGTGTCGAAATTCGAAAGCAAAAACTTTTTTCTGTGCCTACATGCTGAAACAAATTCAATTTTTTTATTTAACAAAGGTTCTTTATTTTGTGCTGAAATAAAATATTTCTCATTTATGCAAAGACTACACCTTTTTGAGGATGGGTTACAGGGTTGACATTTTTTAACAATACTCCACTTGATTATTGGTTTAATGGATGCTTCCTTAAGTTTCCAGATTTCTTTAGAAAGTTCAGTTTTAGAAAGCTCAGTTCATACAATAAAGAACCTTTGTTAAATAAAAAAAGTAAATTGGTTTTATCTTTAGTTTTTTATCATGTTTTTTGTTATAGTTTTATTTCTTTTAGTTTTAAATATTTATCGTAGCCATAATTATTACAATTTTTAACTTTACTATTATTATTCATATTTTATTATTTTCAATTTAAATAAATGTTTTATGTTCTTGTTAGTTGTTACGTTTTATCAGTCAATGTTGGTAACTAACTTAAATGTATATTTAGTTAATGTGCTGATAAAAACAAGTGACTTATTATTTGATTATTTTTTTAATTTAATTAATATTTTAATTGTTATTGTTGTGGCTTTTTTTATTATTATTGTATTATTTTGCTGTTTACTTGATATTAGTAGAAATACTATTGGTGAATATCCATGAAGTTATTTTTGAGAATATATATATAATGAATCCGCCTAAATTTTTCTCAAAACCATGAATCTTTTTGTCATACATATGAACGTAAAAAAATTTAAGAGTATATATAAATAAGAGTATATATATATATATATATATATATATATATATATATATATATATATATATATATATATATATATATATATATATATATATATATATATATATATATATATATATATATATATATAACTCTTAAGGTATATATACATATATACCTTAAGAGTATATAAGATAAGGTTTTTTGTTCCCAGGCTTCAATCATCGCAATTTTTTGAAAAGGATCCTTATTTGACATAAGTATAAACATACAAATGTTTGAAGTTTGTTTCATATCTAGAAGTTTGTTTCATATCTCAAAAAACAAAAAATGCTTGATCAGCTATGGTTCTAGTTCAGAACCCACAGGTCTGAGGTTCGTTACACCGTGGAAGTGCATTTAACCAGGAAGTTCACACCTCCTTTCTTTACCGTGAGGCAAAAATATATCCAGAGCTCGTTTCGAACTTGGGTTTCCTGGATCTATATATATATGTATATATATATATATATATATATATATATATATATATATATATATATATATATATATATATATATATATATATATATATATATATATATATATATCACTACATTAAATCACTACATTACATATCATTATATATATATATATCATTATATATATATATATATATATCACTACATTTTTATATATATATATATATCATATATATCATCATATATATCATATATATCATATATATATATATATATATATTTTATATATATATATATATATTTTTATATATATATATATATATATATCACTACATTATTATATATATATATATCATTATATATATATATATATATATCACTACAATAAATCACTACATTACATATCATTACTAAATATAAATATTAGAAGCATGAGCAAAAATTTTGAAAATCTAAAATTAATTCTAAATAATATAAGTATTAAATTCAGTATAATCTGTCTTACAGAAACCTGGTGTCAGAGTGAAGATATGAGTAACTCTAATTTGCATTTAACAGATTACAAGTCTGTTCACCAACCAAGAAAAAACGGTATTGGCGGAGGCGTATGCATATTTATTCACAACTCGTTAACGTATAAAAAAGTAGATAATCTAAGTGTGAATAACTCAAATTGCGAATCATTAACTATAGAGATAATAAACCAAAAAGAAAAAAATTCGTTTATAACAGTTTTATATCGACCACCTAATGGCAGTTACAATCAATTTGAAAATGACTTAAGGCGAATATTAACTCAAACCTCTAAAAAACATCTATACTTACTCGGAGACTTTAATTTAAACTTGATAAATTTAAACACTGATAACCACGTCAAAAATTTCATAAATACTCTTTCTCAATTTAGTGCTTACCCCATGATTAACAAACCGACGCGTGTAACTCGAAAAACATCATCTATCATTGACAATATTATCACTAATAATTATAGTAACTCGACAATCAACAGTGGTATAATAAAAACGGATATCAGTGACCATTTCCCTGTTTTTTTAACTACAAATACTAAATGCTGTATAAATAAAAAACCCATAACACTATACATAAGGCATGTAAACAAAGGCTCGATTGCGATTTTTAGACAGCTTTTGTGTGAAATCAATTGGGAGTTATTGAATGATTGCAATGACACATGTAGCGCATACGATTTCTTTATCCGCGTCTTTACAAGGCAATATGAAAAGGCTTTTCCTAAAGTTCAGAAAACTATAAAATCCAAAAGTGTGCATAGCCCGTGGATGACTAAAGGTCTTTTAAGATCATCAAAAAAAAAAAAAAAAGCTTTACGAAAAATATTTAAAAAACAAAAAATATGAAAACGAAACTAAATATAAAAAATACAAAAACTATTTTGAAAAAATAAAAAAGCAATCAAAAAAAAACTTCTATTCTGGACTACTTCAGAAATCATTTGGAAACGCTAAAAAAACTTGGACTATAATAAAAGAAATAACAGGGAAAACAAAAATTACATCTAGCAACTTCCCTAATCGACTGAAAACTGATAAAGGTGAAATTTTTAATAAAAAAACAATTGCTGAGAGACTGAATAATTTTTTTATAAATGTTGGGAAAAACTTAGCCAAAGAAATCTCTCCAAGTAGCAAAACATTCCAGTCTTTTTTGAAAAAATCAGATTTTATTATGGACAATTCGGAACTTTCCATTGAAGAATTTCGTTCAGCTTTTGACATGCTTCAGAAAAATAAAAGTGCAGGTCTTGATGAAATTAATACAAATGTTTTGAAAAGTGTCTTTGATATTATCGAATTGCCTCTTTTCATTATTTTTAAACTTTCATTAAAAAACGGGGACTTTCCTGATCAATTAAAACTTGCTAAAATAATTCCAATTTATAAAAACGGTGACGATTCTTTAGAATCAAACTACAGACCCATCTCAATTCTTTCCTGTTTTTCAAAGGTACTTGAACGTATAATGTATAATAGAATATATAACTTCATCGATAAAAACAATATTTTATATCCTAAACAGTTTGGATTTCGGAGAAATCATTGCACTGAGCATGCTGTGATGGATTTGGCTAGCAATATTTTGAAAGGATTTGATGGTAATAATTATACACTTGGAGTTTTTGTTGATTTGTCGAAGGCGTTCGACACTGTCGACCACGAAATCCTTCTCTATAAATTAAAAAATTATGGAATTCAAAATACTAATATAAAATGGCTCGAGTCTTATTTACAAAATCGTAAACAATGTGTGACGTATGATTTAACTTATACGCAGTTAGAAGTTATTAGTTGTGGTGTCCCTCAGGGCTCAATACTTGGTCCTCTGTTGTTTCTCTTATATATTAATGACATCCACTTATCCTCTAAATTCCTTAATTTTGTTCTTTTTGCTGATGATACTAATATATTCTTTTCGGGGTCTAATTTAAAATTTGTTTTTTCTACTGTAAACACAGAGCTAATTAATCTCAATGAATGGTTTAAAGCCAATAAACTGTCCGTAAATATTGATAAAACTAAATACATTCTGTTCACAAAACCTTCGAAAACTGATAACATACCCCTGAAACTTCCTGATTTATTTATAAACAACATTAAAGTAAAAAGAGTTCATTCAATGAAAATCCTAGGTATAATATTTGACGATCATTTAAACTGGAAAAATCATATCCAATTTGTGGAAAACAACGTTTCAAAAGCTCTTGGGATCCTTTTCAAAACGAAGCACCTTTTGAATATAATGTGCTTAAAAAGCTTGTATTTTTCATTTATTCATAGTCACATTAGTTATTGCAATATAGCGTGGGCAAGTAATTATTCATCCTCTTTAAAAAAAATTAATACCAAACAAAAACAAGCGAGCCGGTTAATTTTGAATGCAGGTAGATATGCATGCGCCGAGCCTCTACTTAAAAAAATTAATGTTTTAAATATTTATAAACTAAACATCTATCAAAATCTGTTATTTATGTTTAAAATTTATAACAACATGCTTCCAACATATTTTCAGCCTCATTTCACCTTAATTAATCACAAATACTCTACAAGGTATTCCATTAACAATTTTCTCATACCTACAACATCCCTTAGAAAAACAGACTTCTCAATAACATGTCGAGGACCACGTTTGTGGAACTATTTCCTGAATAGAGACATGAAAAACATGACTTCAATTAAACTATTTAAAAGAGCCGTTAAACTATACTTATTAGATTTAAATAATAAAAACATTCTTTTGTATTTTTAAAAAAACATTTATATATTGATTTGTTAACACGTATATATGCTTGTGGCCTATGTATATTTTGTGAACTGTGATGTGTTGTATTATGTACAAAACTTGCAATATTTATAAAACTTATACAACGTATATTTTAAGAAGCTAATACGTAAAACTTTATTGATATTTTCACGAACTTAGGAGCAAGGTGATAAGACACATTGTCTTCTGCTTGCTCCTGTCAGAATATAAATATTTAATTTTTAATTTTTACAAAAAACATTGTAAAATGATTGTTTATTGACGAAATATATATATATAATACTCAATAATACTCAATATATAAATATATATATATATATATATATATATATATACATATATATATATATATATATATATATATATATATGTATATATATATATATATATATATATATATATATATATATATATATATATATATATATATATATATATATATATATGTATATATATATATATATATATATATATATATATATATATATATATATATATATATATATATATATATATATATATATATTGGATTACTAATATATGGCTATATATACATATACTACAGCAATTTTTCTAAGATAAAATGGAATCTTATTGTTAGTATTATATATAACCAAGTTTAATAAGGAAAACTGTACATATCACAACTACCTATTTTGCGTATTTTAATGTAAAAAACATAAAACGTAACAAAAGGCAAGCATAGAACGAAAGTAAATTAGGAACGCTGTTTAAAAGTGATATCACTTTTAAACAGCGTTCCTAATTTACTTTCGTTTTCAAACAACATGCTTTGTGATATACGCAGTATAAACAAAGTATGTTGTTTATATATTTGACTCAGCATGTTGTCCCTTATCACCGTATCCACTGATAATCCGTCTTAAAAATTTCAATCTAAGTTATTGTAAGATTACGTTAAGAGCGCTTATCGGATGGCACTAGGATGTTGTGAAAGATTTGAACGGATTATCATTATTAGCTTTTGATATATGCTTGTTTGTGCTGTTTATACCGGACCTTTTAAGCATTAGAAATATTTCATAATCAAGCTATCAAAACAGCATTTCAAAAAGAAATGAGATTTTTTAGTGCTTGAATGATAGAAACATAGCTATACACATACGTACAGTTTTATTTATTTATCTACATTTTCACAACTACATATTTGTTAAAATTTTTTCACATCGTAATATAAGCAAAATATACTTCCGTTACAAAAGATTAGATTTAATCAAATACTGCTAAAATAAATTTAACAGATAAAATAACACTCAGTTTAAAAAGAAAAAACAATTGAAAAAAATAACTTTAGGAAGCATTAGTTGAATATACTATGAAAGACTTGTTAAAATAGATAATATTGTTATAGGGAACTCGTAGAAGACTGAAAAAGTCATATCATCGAGAACCTTGGGGTATTACGCAAGATACACAAAAATATTGTGATTCTCAAGCACAAATACTTTAAATATTATTGTCATAAAATTTTGTTTTTTCTAGTTGTATTATGATTTGTGTATGTGTATTTTATTTTTTTATAATTTTATATATATATATATGTATATATATATATATATATATATATATATATATATATATATATATATATATATATATATATATATATATATATATATATACATATATATGAAACTTCAAGTCCCATCACAAAGTTGTATTTTTTCAAATAATCAAACTCTATTATTATTATTATTGATCTAATTTGTAAACACTTACATTATATTGATCACTCTCAAACAAACAAGAGACTTTTGTATCTTAATTTAGTACAATAAAACAAAAATGTATATATATATATATATATATATATATATATATATATATATATATATATATATATATATATATATATATACATATACTACAGCAATTTTTCTAAAAAAAAACTCGGAATCTAATTGTTACTATTATATATTAACAAATTTAATAAGGAAAACTGTACATATCACAACTACCTGTTTTGCGTATTTTAACGTAATATATAAGGTTTTCATAAACATTAGGAACCTGTATTAAAGCTGCAAAAAAAACTATTAAGTCTTCATTTTTGCTGTCGGTGTCGTAATATAAAAAATGATACTGACTTAAGAGTTATTTTTTGAAAGAATCTGGCATTAGTTACAGTACCCCCCCTTCCCTCACAATTATATGTATATACTCCCTCTGTTCCGAAATACTGTTCCGATTTGCATTCAACGTAAAGAATTATTGAAAATAAATTAAGTTGTTAATATTTTTTTTTTTTTTTTTTATACAATAAAAATATAAAATAATTTTATTGTAAAAAAAAAAAAAAAAAAGATTAAATATATATATATATATATATATATATATATATATATATATATATATATATATATATATATATATATATAATATATTAAAAAGTATCTATATAAAATATACATACTTTTTAATATACTATATATATATATTTTTATATAAAACAATATAATAATAAAATAATTTTAAAAAATGTATTTTACATAGAAATAACAACATAATTTATTTTCAATAATCCTTTACGTTGAATGCAAATCGGAACAGTATTACGGAACGGAGAGAGTATTACATATTGATCAGAATATAGAGAAAAACTGTTAGCAAAAAAAAAATAATTCCGAAATTGTTTCGTTTACTTGATCAAGTAAACGAAACAATTTCGGAATTATTTTATTAATTTCAGTATTTTTTTAATTCCAGTATTTTTAATTCCAGTTTTTTTAATTCCACTTTTTTAATTCCAGTATTTTTAATTCCAGTATTTTTAATTCCAGTATTTTTTTAATTCCAGTATAAATTCCAAATCGAGATATAAGAAAAGTTGTGCAAACTAAATATTTTAAAATTTTTTCAAAAATGCCAGACTTCAATTGAAGTCTGGATTTTTGGCATTTTTGAAAAAATTTTAAAATATTCAGTTTGCACAACTTTTCTTATATCTCGATTTGGAATTTATTGAAAAGGGTTTCATGACGCGTTTCATTTATTTGAATAATGACGTTTTCACCAATCAGATCTGAAATCCAAAAAAACCTTCTGAATTAAAACTCCTAATTCTTCATGATCTTGTAAAGTTTTAAAATTGTCTTTTATTGTTTGACTTTCTCGAAAATAAACTACCAAACTCTTTTTTAATTTTTTTTTTCATTAAAACAAATGAAATTCACAATCATCACTCCAGGAATACAGAAAATAGTATGCTATATTCTTTTTTTTTCAACACAATTAAATATGGTATGTTTTCCATAAAACAACAATTGAACCAGAGTATTCCTACATTAATAAAAAAGTTTAAAAAAAATATCCCCTTGTTACGGATTATTTACTGCTCAACAGAATTCTATTTAAAAATATATTGTTAGAGTGTATTTCTTTATAACTTTTCTCTGTACTTAAGTTGCCTTTGGTATATAATTTCTTTAACGAACAAGTGGTTTGATTTTTGCTTTATTCATTATTTATCTATATTATATTTTTCATTATTGTGTTATTATTGCTACATTTTATGTTATTATTATATTCAATTACTATTTATGATATGTACATATAATTTATATTGTATTATAATTATCTTTATATTATTGATATTATTATTATTTTGTATTATTACTATAATTATTACATACATATCATTATTATTTGTATATCATTATTATTTGTTTAACAATCTTTTCTTTTTTTCTCTCTTATTTACATTTTTTATGTTTTTTAGGTGTCACTCCATTGACTAGTTTGTAACTATATGAGTGACACCTAACCCAATTCTATTAATTTACGATGATCATTTGTAAATTTTTATTGATATGGTTAAATATCAAAAAAAAAAAAAAAAAAAAAAAATAGTAAAAAATTTTTTACGTTTGATTAAAATATTATATTTTTAACTGATAATATAAAATATTTTTGAAATATAATTTTTAACCATTTATTATTTTAACTATTTTAGATTTTATTTTATTTTGAAATTTACTATTTGTATTTTATATATATATATATATATATATATATATATATATATATATATATATATATATATATATATATATATATATATATATATATATATATATATATATATATATATATATATATATATATATATATATATATTATATATATATATATATATATAGCAGTACAAAACATGCAAATTTGCATGTTTTGCACTGCTATATATATGTGTGTGTGTGTATGTGTGTGTGTGTGTGTGCGTGTACAAAAGCAGTACAAAACATGCAATTTTTTTGCATGTTTTTTACAGCTGACCTTCCTCAACATACTTAAGGTTCATTAAACCTCTAGATTCTTCTTTAGTTCGTTCACGTTAGTAGCAGGTGCGATTTCACAGGGGGGGGGGGTGTGTGCTTTCCGCTATATATTATATAACAATATTTTCTTTTCAATCTTTATAATCCTTTCTTTTCAAGGCCATCTGAATGACTTAGCAATGAAACTCAGCAGATCTAATGGAATGCTAGCCAAAGTCCGCCATTATGTTAATTTAGAAACTCTGCTAAATATATATCATGCTATTTTTGGGTTCCATCTAAGATATGCATGTCAAGTATGGGGACAATCCCATAAACAAATCATTTTAAGGTTGTCCCATCTCCAAAATAAAGCCTTGAAAATAATATATTTTCAGTATATTGACTCTAAATCTAATGTACTATACCTAATCTCCAAAATATTAAAAATAAGCGACCTTCATCACAAAAACCTTCCCCTATCATTCAACAATTTCTTTTCAATTACAAATTGTCACTATCCTCTTCGCTCCATCAGTAGCTTAAACTTAGTTATTCCGAAACACCAATCTGCTAAATATGGAAATAAATCCATTAAATATCAATGTATTAGCTCATGGAACAAACTACCTCCTGATCTAAAATCTCTTAATTCAATCTCTCAATTCAAAATCAAGCTTTTTAATTATCTGTTAAAAAAATACAATTAAATATTTCTACCAACTAATATTGACATTCTTTGCTAGATATGTCAATTCGTAATCCTTCAGTTTTTAATTTGATATTTTTAACATTTTGAAATTCTCTACTTATCTATCTACATCTAATTTCTCTGGTTTTTTATCTGCCATTTTTAAACTTTATTATTAAACTATCTATACTAATATTATTAATTTTAGTACGAATGGGTTGGCATTTTTTATTTATCTATCTATTTATCTCTTTTCATTCAAAAATTCTCTATTTCTCAACTATTCTACTTCGTACTAAATCGTTGTTGTTGCCATCACTCTTTACGAAATTTTTTTGCTGCTGTTATTGTCTTTATTTATAAAATTCTTCTCTTATTATAGTTGTTATTATTTCGTTACTATTATTATTATTATTATTATTGTTATAATTATTATTTTTGTTGTTGTTGTTGCTATTATTATTCTTATCACAATCATTGTTATTATTGTTATTACTATTATTATTGTTATTATTGTTATTACTATTATTGTTATTATTGCTATTATTAGTATTATTAATAACAGTTATTATTATTACTTTCACCATTGACTATAACGTTACGTTGTATATTGAGGTATTTACTTTATATTAGTACTTGTATTATTGGAAATGTTATAACTTATTTCGAAATATATTTGATTTGATTTGATTTGATTTGATTTTGATTAATAAAAATCAAAAAATATTTTAAACGAATTTTATTTATAATGAATATACTTATACATAAAGTTGTATAAAATATTTTGGTGAATGTAATAACTTACTGACAGACCTAACATACTGTTGATTAATTTGAGATCTGCTGCCACAAAAAACTTTATTTATTTTGTTATCTGAAATAATCTTCCTATGTTGTAGTTGGTCTCTTGAACACCACGTGCAATGGAAAAAAATTGTGTTTTATTAACGACAGTGTTTATTAAAATATAATGTAGCTTCTTTTATATTTGTTGTGTCGTTTATAAAATTTTTTTTATCAAATTCACTAGCGCCTCTTTTTAATATATTTAGTTGGTGACAATTTCACACGTGTATAAAGTCGACTCGTGCTACCACTAGCTGCATAAATTTGTTTTCCACTCCCAACAAAGTTACAAACACCATATCCTTTGTCATGCTTGAAATATTACCACGGTATTTTTTCATTAATAATATTACTAGTGCTTTTTCTATAATCTTTGTGCGGTCTAGCTAATTTTTGTTAAATACAATTTCCATAAGTGATATCTATTGAGTAAGTGCAAAATTTAAGATGCTTAGTAGACTCTAAATTGTAGCGAATATTTATTATTTTTTATGTTTACAACATAAGACGATCATGTTTTATATATTTTATTTATATACTAATTATCTCATAAGAATTCGAACTCACACATGTACCACCGAAGGGGACACAAGCCTACCCACTTTTCTAAAGAACCTTTTTGAGAAATTTTAATACAAAGAGGACTCTACTTTTAAATTAACGACTGTGCCCACTCCCTTCAAAACCCGTGTTGTCGCCCCTGTATATATATAATGAATTTCATTAGAAAAAGAAAAAAGTTGTTACGTATATAACATTAACTTATACTGATTATTATAATTAATTATATAAAACATATATATATATATATAAAAATGTATATATATATATATATATATATATATATATATATATATATATATATATGTATATATATATATATATATATATATATCAGGGGCGGATCTAGGATTTTATATAGGTGTAGCTAAAATTTGTAAAATTACCTCATAATTGCAACTATTTAATTAGTCGGTTAGTCTACGTCAAAAAGACGTCCAATAATTACGTCATGTAGACGCCGCCAGACAGTTTTTTTTATCTGAGCGTCTTTAATTCACTTTTTGGACACATATTTTTCATTTATTTTTAATGGATTCTAGTAAAATAATTAATGATAAAATTTTTAATATTTGTCTTGGCTATTCTGTTCGTAGTTTAGACATAATGTCTAACTTACTTAACGAAGTGCACCAACTAGAATGTAAGCCATAGGACTTAGCACTCCATATGTAAATTGTAACGCTGCCTTAAGTTAGCTCTCCAATTCTGGATTCTTTCCTTTATATTTTTGTTACTAATAGAATAAATGCAACTATTACTGCATTAACAATATGATATCGTAATTTATTCAAAAGATATTTACTTTAAAGTTGTATACTATTATATATAAATATATATTAAAAAAAAAAAAAGATTTGAACATATCTATAGAATCCTCAGGAAGCTAATCTATTACATCTTTGTTTTTTATGAATACCGAGCACTCTTTTTTATAGCATACTCTAACTAAATTAACACACATTTAAATTTTTTATTTAGTGGTTTACATTATTTAGTTAAGAACAATTTTTAAAATATTTAACATTTTAGATGCCAAGGATTATGAAATGTACACAAAATAGAAAATAAATTCATTTATTAAACATTTATAACAAATAAAAAATAAGATGCTCTAAGAGAAAATAAACAATGAAAAAAACAAAAAGATGATTGTAAATATAAGAGATATTCAATTTATTCACACATAAATATAATTACTATTCTATCATAGCCAATTATTTAAGGCTTAAATAGCAACTTAAAAGATCTCTCTCCAGAAGCTGAAAACTTTTTGTCAACCATGTCTTTATCTAGAACTATTTCGGTATAAATTGACATTAAAGCTAGGTCATTCAATGACTTTTTTAACACTCTACTTCTTGACTAAGTTTTTAATTTCTTAGTACCCAGGTTTAAATCTTTAAAACATTCAAGAATGTTGTGGGGGGGGGGGGGGGGGAAACCAGTCATTGTCATGACTTTTGTTTAAAAAATACTAGATGGGGGTTTTGACTGATCTTTCTGAAGAGGCTTCCATAATCTAACTCTGCATGAATATAGGTTGAATGCAGAGTTGGAATGATAGATATCTAGAAATTCATAAAAGTAGATTTGCAAATCTTAGGTTTTAGGTAACTTAACATAACAGTTGGAACTGCAAACATCCCATATAAACCAACTTCCTTTCTGTTTGAAATCTTATATGATTAATAAGCTCATTAATAAGATGATCCAGCAAAGGTAAAGTGATAGAAAGCTTAAAATAATCAGATGATGAATGATTATCATGATTAATTTGCTTTCTACATTTTCTAGTTTTTTGTTTTCTTTTACATTTAAAGTCATAGCTTATTCAAAAGCAATATTAGAGCAGTTGTAGCGATATAAATCAATACCAAATTTAATCTCTTGAAGCATGTTTAATTGTCAATTTCAAGATTCTGAAATTTGAGACATGTCATATTGCTTATCTTGGAGTCTAATTACAATCTAAACAATTCAACCCATCAAATTTTGGTTAAAACTTAAGTTACATTGAAATAAAATTCAAACATCAACTATGCAGAGACTTTAGCTGAAAAAAATGTCTAGATTTTTCTGTTATTAAACCCAACAAGCAAAACAGACATAGATTAGCTTTGATTTACCAACAGAAAGATAATTATTTAAACATGCCTCTAATTTTTGACTAACAGCACATTTAAATAATTAAGTACAGTTAACAAACTTTAAGAAATCTTAACGAGTATTATAGTTATTGCCTACATATCTTATAACGGTAGTCTACTATTTAAGATTGACACAATCAGATGCTTTATCAGCTAAAATTGAATAGTTTTTACTATTATTGATTTTAGAAATAAGAATCTTCTCAAATGCCTCACTACAACACTCCATAAGTTGATTTTGTATGGTTTAAGAAATAATGTGATATTTTTATTTATAGTGTCACCTGCATAAATTCCAAAATTAAGAAGTTCAAAAATATTTCCTTCAACTCTTTCTTGGGGACTCACTTATTTTATAGTTTCCAATATTGTATTATATTTGATTCTAATTAATAATAGAATCAAATTATAAGATCCTCTTTAATTAAAGCTTCAATTTGAAGATTAAAATTTTTTTGAAGGAATAAAAATGTAATATTTTAATTATTTACATTTATAGCAAAAAACAATAAAAATTGTATATATGGTTCTGTGGCAAAACTATTATTTATAGTATTAAACTGTTTAATAAAATAATAATGTTTTAGTTAAATGTTATAAGAATTTTAAAACAATAAGCACAGAAACAGTTGTATATAAGTAAACTAGTTACAGTTATAAAAAGCTAGTTATTTTTATTACAAACATAGTCCGTAAAAATATAGTTAAAAATATTCTTTAAAGCTTCAAAAGTTTTGTCAAAACCTTGATCCATTTTAAAATATGGCATAAAAACATTTATATCAGGGCATTTTCAAACCAAAAGTTTAACTACGAAATTAAACTAGTGAGATATTCAAACCATTTCGTTTTGTAAACAATTTTTTTTGTAACATATAATGTTATGAATGTGAATCAATAGCATTTGGAACAGTTTTTTTCAAAACATATCCGCCATAATTACCAACTTACCGTAAGATTGGGTGGCTTAGGCCCATTTTGCATCTTAATGTCTATTGCATAAAAACCACAAAAGATATTTCCTTAAACAAAAGTATTTTTAGAAGCGCATAGAAAGGAAAGTTAGAACTATCTGTCCCCCATTTGAAAATTATTTACCTGAAGTATCTTTTGGGTGGTTTAAATGGTGGGCCAAAGTCGCCCTATGTGTTAGGGTGACTTTGGCCCAACCCTGTAAAAAGGAATTAAAGGAATCAAAACAACAATAAAAACAACAATATTTAGGCAAAGAAAATAAATTTACAAAAATAAAGTGACAAAAAAAGATTTAGTAACGAAGTTCTTGTATACAGTAAATAAAATATAGGTACAAACTAAACAAGTATAGGTACCAAGTAAACAAAACAGTTTAGGTATAAAGTAAACAAAAATGATAAAAATAATGTTTTAAAAAATTTAGTGAAAAAGTTCTGGAACTGAATAAATTTCTCTTTTCGAAATTTTCTTTGGTTCCTCAATAAAATCGACTATGTCAGACTGGGGAAAAAAAGTTGCTCTGCTGGAGTGACCATTTCCAGTTAAGTCCATTTTTTTTCATAATAGTAATTTCTGCTCCATTTTTTCTTAATTTTTTCAACTGCAGAAAAAAAAATTTCAAAAGTTTCATTAAATAATATTATTTATTAAATTAATTAGTTATAAGGTTTACTAATTGATTAGCTAAATATAAATAACTCAAAATAAATAAACAGATCTGTCCAGGATTTAACTCTCCATCGCATTTAACAATTACATAACAATTCTCTACAAGATTTAATAATTTCTCCTTTTTACAAGCATTTTTTGTTTTATCAATATTTTGAAAATTCTTTTTGCCTAATGCTGAATGATCTAAAGATTCTGTATAACTTTCTACAACTAAACTTACATCTGCAAAAATTAGATTAGAAGTCTCTGTAGTTCCAGTATTTGTACTTGGACCAGCAAAGTCAATGTTGTTGGTCTCAATTGTATTTATAATACTGATAGGTATATCTACATTATTTGAATTTAATACATTATTTTTATTTATAACACAAGGTGATATATTTGTTGAACATAAGCTTTTACCTGGGACAACACATACTTTACGTCGCTTTGGTTTTTTAGAACCATTTGAGGGATCATCCAGTGACTTACATAAATGATCTAAAAATGATTGGCTTACTAAATCAGTAGTTGAGTCTAAACCTACATTACAACATGGTAGTCGTGAAAGCACTTGAGACTTGTCTAATGGAAAAATTCCAGTTTTGCGAAAACCAGCTCTAAGGTTATTATTCCCATGTTCACTTAAGTTGGTAATTAAACGGTCTTAAGTTGGTAATTAAACATAAGGTGGTAGCAATTCATCATTAGCATTGCCACAAAACATTACAAAGAATGAGGTCTTTGTAGAATTAATGATGCAAACAGGATACTTACATCCACTCTTTGTTAATTTTTTTTACCTGGATCATCACTGAGATAGGTTTCATCATAATTTCATATATTATCAGGTGATATATTACTTATTTCATTTGATAGATTTACAAAGTAATTTGTCAATCATAGTCGTTCCTATTTCTGCTCTCTTTTGCTTTATGTTGCTTGCAAATCTTTCTGTGAGTTCTGGATTTCTTTTTAAAAAAGATCGAATCTAATTGCCACCAGGAAAATTATTTTTGAACTGAGGTATAATGACGCCTTTTTTCTCTAAATACCTTTTTACTATGCATCTTAAATCATATTTATCAACAGGAAAACCAAACTCAGATGATTTTATTGCATATGCCTTAAACATGTCTTCTTCTTTTGATGTAAATATTTGCTGACCACCATACTTTTTAATATTTTTACCACCATACTTTTCAAAATTGCATTAATACTACAAAACTTTTCATTCCAACATAGTAACTACCATAATATCTATAAATGATCACTAAAAAAGGTTTACTCTAATACATGGGGTGACTTTAGCCCGGGCCAATGTCACCCTATGTAGTGGGCCAAAGACAACCTACTTTTTTTTAACCTCAATTACAAAAACGTAATCAACTGTTAAGTTTACAAAACAAGATAGAATCAAACACTAATGGTTTAAAATTAAGTCAGTGTATATTCCAATAAAAAACCTTCTACAGGTACTGCTATCGATGTAAAAGTTTACACACCTAAAAAAATTCAGATTTTAGGTGCTTCTTCTAAAGTGCAATTTAAAATAATATCACAAAGACTCGAGTTAAGTAAACTAAGTTAAACTAAATAAATAATAAAATTCCCACAATTTGCTACTAAACATCAACCGGCATACCGTAAGGTACCGTAAACGGGGGTGAATATGAACAGCGGGGTGAAAATGAACGGTTCGGTGTCTTTAAAGCGAAACTTTTAAGAGCGAAAATTTTGAAAGCGAAAGGTCGGGAAAGCGAAAAAGTTAAAAGCGAATGCGATTGGTTAAGCGAGAAAATTTTTTTAATAATATTAGTAACATCTTAATAACCTTGGTAACATCTTAATAACATTTTAATAACATTGGTAGCATTATTATTTTTATATAAATATATATGAGTTAACCTATTATTCTTTTTCATTGAATTGTGTCATCTTAAAGTTGTTACAATTGAAGTGAGTCAATTTCAGAAATAAGTTCATGAAGTTTATTATAAACTTTAAAAGTTTATACTTTATAGAAAATTGAGTAGGGCAAAATTGAATTGTTTAGAATTTTGCTCCAAAACAAAGCGTAAAAGTTAGATGTGTATACCAATTATAATAGGGAAAATTAGTTGTTTTCGCATAAAAAATTTAGTTAGTTAGAAGTGGTTCTCTTTCATGTGCCAGCATATCGGCCAGTTATATTTACTGTTTAATTATCTGCAAGGCAAAGTGATTATTTTAATATTTGTGTTTAAAATAATTTTAATAATTGTTTCACTTTAAAAATATGAATTATAGCTTAAACTTTAAGCTTTTAAGTTAAAGCCTGTGTCAAAAATGACTTTTATATGTTGTATTTAAATATGACTTAATGACATTATTTATATGACAAAAATGGCTTTTATATGGTGCATTTGCCTGAAATTTGACTTTTAGTCTATTAGTCAAAAATCACAATATAAGTCTCTATAATAAAGATACTTATATTGTGACCATTATGTATGGCATTATCTTGATCGATGTTGTTACACTTGGAATATGTTGTTTCAACTTTTAGGTATTTTATTTTGCTACAATTTTTTTATGATGTTGTTTTGATTTGATTTGTTCTGTAAACAGAAAGCTGTACAGTGTCCTTTTTTTTCCCACCTGTTGAATTTCAGCAACATTTTTGTCAAAATTATTTATAGTTCATTTTACAAGAGGTAGTAGAACATTATTTTATTTTTAACTACTTTCTTATTTTGTAATGTGGTTTTTTTTATTTTAGAACAATTTAAGAGTATGATTTAATTAATAACTGTGTGAATCTTCTTGGTTGATGCCTAAAAGATTTTTTGAAGGCAGTTCTACATTTTATTGAAATATAAAAACATGTCAATATCCCAAAAATTATTCTGCGTAATGTTTTTTGGATTGTTTGCATGTAAAATTAAAAATTCAGTCATTAATTGTGAAAAAGACTAATTGGCTAATTAGTTTAAAAAGTTTCAATGGTGATGATTGATTGGTGAGAAACTTATTTACTTTTTATGTTTTAATTACATGATTTGTAAATATTTATGATATGAATTGTTTGTGAGCTCAGTAAAGTTTTTATTTCTACATTTGTATTACTTAGCACAAATATTTTATAATTTTGTCTACAGATTGGTTTGTAATAGCATTAATTATAGAGCAGTGTCCATAATTGTATTTATAAAAAATAAAAAGAGAAGCAACATTATGATAATATTCTAATGGTTGGAGGTTGGCTGCAAAGGTCAAGGTGCAAAAACAATTCCTTTTTGTACCTTGTCTAAAAGAGAAAGGCCATTACTGGAAGATCTGATTAAGATATGGCAAAAGTGTTCCATGCAGGATGGATGTAAGATTTATAAAGATAAGACAAATATTTATAGAGATGTTTGAATTGATGTATACTTTTAAATTTAATATTGTATCATAAGTTGACAATATATTCAAAGACTGAAATTTAGCACAATTGTTTTAAGCAAAAGGTCTTTGCACACCACCAATTAAGCATTTATATTTCAAGAGTTGTTTATTGATAAAAGCTAGCCTTAATTTACATAAATAGTAATATTTGTAGATATTATTATCTACTAGATAATAATTTATATTAAAAACTAACCTTTATATGTCTCGTTTTCAAATATGTTGTGTTGATATATTTGCCCTGGCTTTTAGTTTATGACTCAAAATTTAAACATCAATTCTTGAGGTTTAACTATCTCATCATTTCTAAAAGTATCAAGGGTAGACAGCCTAACTCGCCATACCTAATCAAAACAAAAGAACATTATAAATTCGTATCTTTCTAAATTTATTGCTATTCAATTTTTTGCTTGAAATCTAATGCATAAATTTCAAAAAACAAATTAAAATTAAATAATATCAATAAGAAATTATGCAAATCTTTTTTTTTTATCTATAACTTATTAACTTGTAGTGCAATTATAATTTTTATGCAAGATTTTATACCTTTTTGTCGCAATGTAACTTAAGTCTCAGCTAGAATACCAAATTAATAAATAATTCTAAACTATATGTATTTAATTCTATACTAAAACTAAATACATAAACTCTAAACTATATACAATAAGTTTTTTTTATTTATTTAATCTAATAAACTCTAACTGTAACTATAACTCTCAGCTAGAATATCAAATAAATAATTCTAAACTATAACTAACTTATAATTATAAAAATATTAACAGTTTAAAAAAAATAAAATCCAAACGCTAAATAATCTATAACATAACATTGAGATAATAACAAAATCAATAAAATCCAGTTGTTGTTGCTGTTGAACTTATCGCGATTCTCGATTTCCCGGTTTTCGCTTTCAAACTTTTCGCTTTAACGTTCTTTCGCTTTAAAACTTTTCGCTCTTACGTTCTTTCGCTTTTAAACTTTTCGCTCTTACCTCCCATTACCAAATGAACACTAGTACTAGCTTAACATAATGGTGAAGCAGCACATAAAATATAGCTAAAAATTAAAATTTTTTGACTCACTTGCCTTAAATATAATGTGTAGAAGATAATTTTCGGCTGCCCTCAAAATTTTCTTTTCCCGCCTTTTCTCTATCGCATATAAACAGTACAAGCTACGTGGTTCGTGTTATTAACCCACCTATCAAGGAGTATCTTAAGAACCGCTCATCTAAACGTCATCAAAGTTACCTCAATTTAGGTTCAGGTAAATAATGTTCTAATAAAACAATAATTTAATGTATAACTTGTCTGTATCCGATTATAAGCTCATTTGAAAATGACATTTTTTTTAACACGATTTTTTATTATATTTTGTTAATTTTTAGAACTTTGCCTCGAAATTACAAGAGAAAGGAAAACAGTAGAGCTTATAAAACAAGTTAAACAAAAAAAGACTTAGAAATAGCTTTAATTAAAATCAAAAACCAAGGATTTAGCTTCAGGAAAGCTTCAAAAAAGTACAATATTCCATTAGGAACATTACACAAAAAAGTTAAGCTTGGGGATCAAGTTCCGAAAAAAAACGGCGGACAAACCAGACTTGATAGTATAACAGAAAATTTATTTGTCCAAACAATTGTACATATGACTGATTGGAGGGTACCATTTGATTCTTTGGATATAAGACTTTTAGTCAAATCATATTGTGATAAAAGGAGTATAACTGACGCTCGATTCAAAAACAATATGCCTGGGGTAGATTGGGTTCAGTCTTTCATGAAGAGACAACTTAACAAACAGGGTTGCTGATAATGTTAAGCACAGTTAGATACCCTTAGCAAATATTTTGATAATTTGTATAAAGAGTTGAAGGATATAACTCCAGAAACTATCTATAACTATGATGAGACCAATATAACAGACAATAACAATGCCTCCAAATGCGACTCATCTCTGCCAACCATTAGATGTTGCTGTTTTTAGAGGATTAAAGCAGTCGTGGAGGAGTATTCTTTTGAAGTGGAGATCAGAAAGTCGTATCAAAGGAGCTATCCCAAAAGAACATTTACCTACGCTTTTAAATAAACTAAATAATACTTTGCGACCAGTAGCTTTGGTTAGCGGATTTAAAGCAACGGGAATCTACCCTATGGACAGAACAGAGGTTATAAAACGTCTTCCAGGAAAATATAAAGATCCTAGTGGTAATGACACCGTTATGGTTCTTAACAAATCTGTTTTAGATATTCTAAAAAACAATCTAGGGTTAGGCACAAATCCAACTACAAAACGCAAACCTTGTGGTCCAAAGGTGGTACCAGGTAAAGGAATTCATTCTTTAGTTGAGTCAATTCCATCAAGTTCAACAGAGCTAAAAAGCAACACAGATAATGATTGGTACTGTACTTTCTGTAACAAAAAATGGGTAGAGTTAAGCGACGACGTGTGGGTTCAATGCGACAAATGCAGTAAACCATATCACCTCCAGTGTTGTGGCCTCATTTATGATAAAGATGGTTATTATGAGCTCAATATTGAAAATATCTTATACTTTGTATGCAGCATGTGTGAGTCATTTGAAGAATTTGAGGATAGTGATATTTAATGTTCTGTTTTTATGTGGAACAGATTTATAATAAATATTGTGATACATGTTAATATATTGAAAAAACTAGTTTTTAAACATAGTATGCTAATTTTTCACATGAACTTAGTTTAAATAAAAATATGTTCCATGTAAAATAAACTTCATGTTATCTGTTTTGATCTTTAACAGTTTTTTCCCCCATTGTAATAAGGTAATATAGCGATATACAAGAATATAGAAATAATATGTAGTGTTCAAAGTCACCCCAAATTGGCCGATCATTTTCACCCCGTTTCGGAAATACGTATATGCTCGTATAAAACCAGAAAACTAAGGTATTTACTGCATAGTGTTGATCAGGCTTACGACTAATACAGGAAGCTGAGTAGTATAATGTTCTGTTACAGAAAAAATGGTTGCGATCAGGCCAACAGTTTTCTTTCATGATGCAAAAATGTTCAAAAAGCGTTCATATTCACCCCCGTTTACGGTATCAATTTTAAACCATTTTTAAACAAAAATTTAAGTTGGTCTAAAGTCATCCCGTAGGGCCAAAGCCACCTAATTTTACGGTACTAAAAAAATAATAAAGGCGCTTTGCTTATATATATGTATATATATATATATATATATATATATATATATATATATATATATATATATATATATATATATATACATATATATATATATACACTATATATATACACTATATATATACACTATATATATATATATATACTATATATATACACTATATATATATATATATATATATATATATATATATATATATATATATATATATATATATATATATATATATATATATATATATATATATATATATATATATGTATATATATATATATATATATATATATATATATATATATATATATATATACACTATGTATGTGTGTGTGTATATATATACATATATATATATATATATAACTATTCCTTGCTGTTTTCACTTACATTCTTAAGTTAATTAAATTAATTAAGTTATTTTTATAATAGAATGTTAAATTTAACGCTTCGACTATCATAACATTCACTCAAAAATTCCTTCGTGTGAAAATGATATCCAAAGGAATTATTTGTGTAACAATCGTTATTACCAAAGTAAATATTATGAATCGTTATTATTGTCCTAAGGGAATCATAGCAATCGTTAATAATGTTCAAAAGGAATTAATTGTGTAGCAATCATTACACCATTCTTTTTTTTCTTTCGAAATTTGCTATTTACTTTCATATTGCCTCTCTTGCGATAGTCGGTAATAAATATTTAGTGCATTTTAATTATTTAAAAAAGCTAATGCGTTTTTAGTTCAAACAAGTTTAGAAGAAAATTGAATAATTAAACAAATTTTTAATATTTAAATATTATTTTATTTAGGATAATACATAAATTAGTTTATAAACATATAACTAAAAGTAAGAAAACAAGGCAATTATCAAAAAGATATTGAATAAAAATTCCGGTATTTAGAGAACAAATACCGGTAATACCAAACGTCATTATACTACCAAAAACCAGCATTGCATGTCCTAGTTGTGAGTTGTTTTTTATTTTCTAAAGTTTAGTCTAATGTTTCGCATGCTTTCTGTTTTGTAAGTTGTATAATATAAGTCTAAATGTCGTAACGTATTTGTTGTAAAGTTTATGCTAAAGTCAGATAATCGCCATTTTGCTCAGTGCACGCAAAAACTTCTGTCACTTAAAGAAGATAAAGCGCAATTCTTTAACTTGTTTAACATGTATTGCATGTAATTGAACAAACATGATTTGGTTGTTCCAACATTCAACAAATTATTGGAAATATTTTGTAATTTTTTTTAAAGATAAAAGTACAAAAAATATCTTTGACCACCTAAATCAATTAATTGCTGCAACTACTGTGCAGCGCACAGCCAAATTGATTAAATATGTGAACACATTTTTGTCTATAAAGATTTATCAAGAAAATATAACATCAACTTTTATCAAGAAAATATAACATCAACTAATTTCGCATTCAAAATACCCATTCTAAATTGGGATAGATTTGGACTCAATAATACAGCATACTCAATAATACAATTCTAGTTTTATGCTAGTAGGATTATTAGTATCCTTCCTGAATCTAAAACCATGTCTTGATAGGGCAGGGTTCAATGATAACTAGTCGAGACTTTACTAAATGCAATTGTATTTCGGGAGATTTAAACGCTAATTCTATGTGTCAGTATTGCTTATAACTTAAATATAATTTACCTCATTGGAACGGAACCTTTTTAGCAGTTTAACAGCTAAAACAATAAATTTACATTTGTATGTTACATGGTCTATAGCGGTGTATAATTGTATGTTACATAGTGTATGATAAGGTATAATTTGTCTTTAAAATAAAGTAAAAAAGTTAATGCAAAATTTAATAAAACTACAAGATGAGACTCAAAACAAAAATAAAAAAGAAGTAAATAAAAAAATTTGCAATAAAATAGTATATTTTATTGATAATTTCGATGGTTTTCGCAAAAGTATAAACATATCTAGGCAAAAATATTTATAAAATAAAAAGTTTATGTATCAACAAAACTTTCGCATATTTATAAACACGTCGAAAATACGTCGAAACAAACATGTCGAAACTTCTAATCTTCACCATCATTTTGTTGCGAAGCAATTAAACGCATGACGGAGGCTTGTTTTAGAAAAAGCTTAGCATCTTCAACAGTCATACTTTGCAGTTTTTTTTCAAGAGTAGTCAATCCATCGAAAAACTGTTTATAAATACAAAAATTATAGTAAAAATAAAAAAAAAATTTAAATACAGGTACGGGTACATAAATAAAAATACAGGTATTAAAGGTTAAACATGTATGTTGAGAAATAAAAACAGATAAGTTAAAGCAGATACTTTACAAACAGGTAATTTATGTATATAGCATATATAACATATAGGGGAGAGTGCTACTGAATGGACCTTGAACTAAATGGACCATTAGAAATATAAGAACTTAACAAGCTGTTAATTGATTTTTTTTAATTGAATATAATTTTTGTATACTCAAAGTTTCTTTGTAATTTTTGGTTAAACTTTATTCGTAATAATGTATTAATATTTATATTTTTTATTTTTTTGAAGACGAAAGTAATTTTTTATCGTTTAAATTTATTTCAATTTACACTATATATTTAAAGTAAAATTAACTATGATTAATAATAATGTTATAGATATATATTTTTTACTTTGTATAACATTAGAATGAAGGTTATATGATTTACTGATTGCTGTGATTATATGGGTAACATGTGCATATTGGTTAGTGTACTAGATGAACCACCATTGATTGTACTGAATGGACCGGTTCATTTTTCTGCAAAGCATTTATCGCGCTTCATTATGTTACTTACTAAAATAAAATACATGCGTTTTTTCATCTAAATGAACTATGGAAGTGTGAATTAGGAAATAAACCAAAATATCTAATAAACTTTTGACTTAAGGCTTAAGTATTCAATATAATATTAAGTTAAGCACTAATTATTTATCCCAATAATATGATCCAAGCAGTTGAAAATTCTTTGACAAAAACTTTATCTGAAAGAAAAGCTGTTGAGATATTTGGAGTCAAACGTTGAGATATTTATTTATCAGAAAGAATAGTTGTTGAGATATTTGGAGTCAAACGTTTAACTCTAAAGAGGCGAATTAAATAAATCTCCAAATGGATTAAATAAATTGCGATGTATTCCATATAGTAAAAGTTCTATGAAAGTTTTTTCAGTAACAGTAGAACAAGATTCAATATTGTATAGTTTCTGAAAAAATGGGATATTGGTATAGTTATATTAAGCTAAGAGCACTAAATTTGAATATGCTCTCAAATTTGAGAAGAAATGTCCACATTCTCGTCGAGGTTCTGCTAAACCTTGGTAAAAAAATAAACATGCAATTGTAGATTGGTTAAGAGCTTTTTTAATCCGTCCTCCAGAACTTGTTACAAAGAAACCAGAGGCAACATCCATTGGTCGAATGTCAGCATTCAACAAGTATAATGTAGATCTATTTTATAAAAATCTGCATAGTCTTTTGATTAAATACAAGTTTTCACCGAATGATATGTGGATTGTTGATGAGATTGATGTTACTACTATACAAGTACTACAGCATGTTTTAGCCAAAAAGAGACGCAAGTTGCTTCTGTTACAAGTGCAGAACGAGGTATCGTGGTCATAATGTGCAATGCAGTAAATGCAAGTGGATCATCAATAACACTATTCTTCATATTTCCGCATGTCCATTTTAAAGACTTTTTTCTGCAAAATTCAGTTCCCGGTTCTGTTGTCACTGCCAACAAATCTGGGTGGAATAAACCTTTATAGAGTGGTTAATTCACTTTATAAAAAGTGATCGAATATCTAAGACAAACTCTGTGCTGTTGATACTAGATAATCATGAGAAACATATGTCAATTAACTTTATTGAATTAGCATCAGATAATGGTGCACAATCCCATCCCATACATCACACAAACTGCAATCACTAGATATAACAGTGTATGGACCTTGCAAACGTCATTATAATTGTGAAATTGATAGCTGGTTGGTATCACACCCAGGAAAAACTTTTTTAATCGATGACATTGCAGACATTTCTAGAAAAGCTTGGGCAAAAGTATTAATGCCAGTTAACATCATTAGTGGTTTTTCAGCATCCGGAATAAGTCCATTTCAATCTGATTCATGAAAAGATGAGGATTTATTATTACTAAATTTTTATCACAGGTTACAAACAGACCAACCCAATCCAGAAACACTCAACATCGATCCAGTTTCAGTAGATGTTAATGAAGTTGTTGATTTTAAAGAACCAAAGAGGCTCTTCAAAATCAACAACTTCAGCAAAATTTAAAAAAACAAAACTTTTCTGAAAAACAAAAAGATGCTAAAGAAAACGTCAAAGGAAACCAAGAAAAAAATCTAAAGTAACTCAAAATCTCTAAAGTTTTTTATTAATGACATATAATAATGATGAGGCTGATGATATTCTTGTTGAAAGAAATGATCATGGTGTTAAAGATATTTGTGGAGGTATTAGATAAAATTATGATTTGTGTGCTATATATGAGGATATTGGTCGTGACAACGAAGTATGGCACCATTGCAGACAGTGTGTGATCTGGGCATATAAAGCTTGCACAAGTACAGATAATGCCAGCAAATATGTTTGTTATAATTGTAATTTGACTATCTGATTGAGGCTGGTCTAAAATTCTTTTAATTAATTCAGAAATATCAATAATGTCTCAACATACTGTTTTCTTGTTTTTAAACTCAATTTATCACCCTAATTGCTTTGCAATTGCTTGCAATGTAACTTGCTATGTGCAATGGTTTACAACTTGCAATATAGTATACAATATATAGGATAGTTAGTCAAGATATTATTCTTGTCTTCTGATTTAATATATCTGATGATATAGATATTGATCTTTTTTATAAAAAAAAAATATTTTGTGGTCTATTCAGTACAATAAACAGTACTGAATGGATCACTAAACAATTTGGTACGGGTCACATTTATCGCAGATTTTAACTATGTTCTGTTAAGGCAATTGTTTACAACTTTTAACGATTGATAGTTGAGATGTTAATCTTGACTTGTGAATTAATATATCCGCCATAGTTGTTGACAGTATGGGAAAAAATTGTTTTTATAAAAAGGTTGAATTTTGTGGTCCATTCAGTACTACTCTCCCCTATAGTTTCGTTAACAGGTAAAATAAAAACATTTTCACCCCCAAAAAAAATGTAAAGTTATTAACTAAAATATGCGATTTAGTGGTTAGTCACTAGCTAACCACTTTTAATGGCTACCACTAATAGTCTACTAAGTAACTGATGAGCAAAACTACAGAAGACTGCTCAAAATAACTATATAGGTTCAAAATGCCTATTTATATGTATATATAAACATATATGTATATATAAATATATATAGTTTGTGCTAAAACTGCAGGGATTTTATCCACAACCTAATACATAGCAATGTCCAGTCATAGCAGTCATAGCAGTCTAACACTTTTTTGTTGTTGGTGTTCTAAACCAAGGTTTTTTTGAGAAATAGTTTCTTGATACCTAAAAGTCATTTATTTTATGAGGGGCAAAAATAACATCCGGGTTCTATGATTGTGATCTCTAGTTGAAATAAATAGGTCAACTAACCCAACACCTGACATTAAGCCTGTTTTAAAATACAGATTAACAGACTCTAAATGGATTAATACCTGATATAACAATTCTAAATCATAAAAGTCACCTTGTTTTCTTTTATGATTTAAAAATTGTTATGCCCAACTTAACATTTGTTGTTTTTCATAACTAAACCCTCTATTTGAATGTGTCATTTTGGTGGTTCGGTGTTTAACTTTTTCAAGCGTAAAAATTTTGGCTAAGTTTGATTTTAGACTTCATGCTGAAGCCTCAAATTAAAGAGGTTGCAACATAGGTTGTATATTAAATTTTCCACATTTACAATCTCTACTTAGACTCAAAAGTTTCTCTACTTAAACTCAAAAGTTTTTTTTAATAATCTCATTATTTTTGAATCTAAGTTTTATTTTAAATTTTCCACATTTACAATCTCTACTTAGACTCAAAAGTTTCTCTACTTAAACTCAAAAGTTTTTTTTAATAATCTCATTATTTTTGAATCTAAGTTTTATTAACACATCCTTTTTTTGATGTTTCCATATCAGGTTGAACAAAAATACCTAGAATGGTATTACATATATAGATGGTATTACATCTATTTTATTAAAGTCGATATATTGTTTTTTTAACTGATAGAAAGCAAAGAGTTCTATTAGGTGAAGGTGAATCCTAATGTATATAGCAAGTGATGTGCCAAAAGGATCTGTGTTTGGTCCAACTTTATTTTCAACGTGATTTTATTACTACAATCACGTTTTTCCCCTTCTTGTGTAGTTACTATATTTAACCATTTTTTATTAAAAAAATGGTTAAATATAGTAACTACATTACTACATTTTTAATCTTTTTTACAAGAACATCTCCCTTGAGTCAATGTAAAATGTTTTACTTCTCAAAAATCTTTATACAACAATTAAAAAATCTCAACTTATTTACAGGGTTATTAATAACTGTATAGCGGTTTATTAATAATTACATATCAGTTTATTAACAATTATATATCAGTTTATTAATAATTATATATCTGTTTATTAATAATTATATAGCGTTTGTATATAATTTAATTTTTTAAAAATAAATGATACATTCATTGATTAATACCTTGTTCCATCAGAAAATCATTATTATTTTAAATATATTTTTGGTTATTTTAGCTCCATGAAAAATAATTTTAATGAAAGTGAACCTGTCAAAAATATAAGAAGGAAAAAAAGAGTACTGATTTCATCTACATTAATTAAACAAATTAAAATAGGAATGGACACAGTGGAAAAGTATATCTCAAATTGCCAATACTATTGATTTGGGAGTATCCACCGTTAGAAAGAGACTATAATATCAACTAAGAATAATCTTAGTGATTGTTTTAACCTACTACAGAAAAGCGGCCCCAAGCAAAGCTCCAGTTCTTGTGCTATGATGTTGTTATCTGAATGTATTCAAGATGACAATTCACTAACGCAGGGTGGAATGGCCAGAAAAAAAAATTTAAGAAAAAGGAATAACCATATCCCAACCATATATATCTTGTTACCTTAGGATGCTTATAAAAAAATTACAAGAAAAAGATTAAGAAAGGTCTCTTATGTCACCTGTTCACCAGAAATAATTAATGAGAGAAAAAGTTATTCTATTCAATATAGAAATATTGACTATTCTCAAATGTTATTCTTGGATGAAATCGGGTTCAATTTACATTGAAGACCAAATTTCCGATATTCACCTAAAAACACTCCTGCCTTTACAACTGTTTCTGCAAATAAAAGTTATAATATCAGTCTAATTGCATTAATATCAGTCAGAGTCATCTTAAAACATTCAATTATTGAGGGGCCTTTCAACATTGAAATTTTTTTAGAATTTCTCAAGTAATGCTATGAAGCAAGATTTGTTTGAAAATAAAATTCTTATTATGAACAACGTAAAATTTCATAAATCAGGACTGATAATTCAACTTTTTCAGGATAAGAATATTAGATATGGATATCTGCCCCATATTCTCCCCAGTTAAATCCTATAGAAGTAGTATTTTCATGTTTAAAGAACAGATATTAAAAATTACGCCCATATCCAGAAACTAAAGAAGATATTATTCAACACATTAATAGGGTAATAGTAGATATGAATGAGAATGTTGATTTTATGGTGTTTTATCAACATATGAAGCATTATCTTGATCTTGCTTTAATAGGACAAAAATTTAAATAAAAACTTAACATTTAACAACAGTTTTTATATTTATTATTATTTTATATATATTATTTTAGGTGCTTTATGAATTATTTATAACTATAAACAACCCACTATATAATTATTAATAAATCGCTATATAACTATTAATAACCCTGTAAAGATTTAAAACTTTTTTGCTTTATAAAAAAAGATTAAACTTAAATTAAAACAGTAATTGTAGTTGATTTTTCTGGTGTTTGTGTACAATGTATTTGGTCTGCTGTTTGTGTACCATGGAAAAAATTTTATTTACCAAATTTAATTACTATTTTGGAGCTATATATATATATATATATATATATATATATATATATATATATATATATATATATATATATATATATATATATATACACACACACACATATGCAAATATATATATATATTTATATATATATATATATATATATATATATATATATATATATATATATATATATATTTGTCACTTCCTATTCATTCTTTTAGTATGACTTGTTATTCTTATAATAGATTTTGTCGTATTTTTGTAATTAAATTAATAGTTTGTACACAGATAACTACATTTTGTATTGATTTTGTAAAAATCACCTATATAGGTATTTAAACAAATTTAAAAATTTAAATTCAACTGAAGATGACTAGTGATAGTCGAAACATGTATTTTTTAAAATTAATAAAAATGGTTTTATTTATTAAAAAGTTTGTCTTGTTTATTAAAAAATATATATATTAGAGTTGTCCATTATGAAAATTTTAAAAAACTTTATGCTTCATATGCTCAGCAACTTCATCGCTAAGCTAAACTTCAAATATTCTAACAAAATACTACCTCAACTTCAGAATCAAAAAAATCAAGGCCCAATATTGCAACCAACAACTCGTTTTTTATTTCCTCTTCCTGGTCAAAGAACTTGGTTTGTCTGTGTATTTCTGCTTCCATGTTTCTTAATTTATATGTGCAGTTATCAAAACTATTTTCTAAATTTTCAACCATTTGTTCAAATTCATCTTTCCAATCATAGTATATTGGGTCTGGTTCATTTGCTAAAACAAAAAACAAAAAATTTATTTATAAGCATTACACATCACATCACATAATTACAGTAATAATATACATAATTAGTAAAAATTGTGTTGGTAAAAAAAGTAAACAAAAAAACAAACAAGAAGAAACAATAAAGAATCTTAAAACTATATCAAAATTTACACTTTTTTTTGGAATTTTTTTTTTTAATTCTGCTTCACTCCTGCCAAGGCTGCAAGCAACCACTATGTTGTTACTTAGCAACCACTATTAAGTTGGGAGTTGTTAAAAAAAAAAGAATAGAGTTAAAGTGCAAGGAAATGGTTGACAGAAGATTTGAAAAGTTTTAGATTGTATTGAGAAAACAGAAAGATGGAAGTGAGTTCCAAAGGGTTGAGGTGGCGGGAAAAAAACTAGTTGATTAAAAGTTTTTACAGCATGCAGGGAAAGATACGGTAAAAGGATGAGACTTTGCTGAATGAAAAGTCAAGCAAGAATAAGTTTTAGTTGATGAAACTGTTCTTTATAGCAGCGACCATAATATTAATTGTAGAAAAGAGATACAACTTTACAACAAAGAGAGAGAGGCTCAAACCTAGCAGATCCAGCTACGTTTACAATCCATTTTTGAACTTTGCCAAAAAGAAAAAAAGCATCATTAGAAGAACCAGTCCAAAATATGACAACAGTATTTCATACAGGGACAAATACGATATTTGTAGAGGTAGAGAATGGAATAAAAAGATGATAAAGAGAATGATAAAGAGATAGCAATCTTAGCAGATTCTAACTTTGCAATTGATTGCATATATGGTTTCCATGGTTTCCATGAGAGGTAAATAGTGAAAAATAATCCAAAAAGGCATAAAGAAGAGAGGGTTGCCTTTTATTAATATAAGAATGTTGACAGTGTTTCAATAGTTGTTTACAGCTTATAGCTGAGTTTTTTTGGAGTTAAATTTTAAAAGCCACTGTAAGCCCCAATCTGTTACAGAAGTTATATCAGATTCAAGTTTATTTTAAGTGATCAGATTAGATTGCCTATTCTAAGCAATCTAAAAAAGATGAGTTTTTGTCATAGGAGTATAAAGTTGAGTTGTCAACAAATAGAACTTTAGATGTAAAATTATCAGAAAAATCATAAATGTAGATAAGAAACAATATAAAATCAAGGATAGAATCTTAAGGTACCCCAGAAGTTACTGGAAATAAAGAAAAGTGCCTTTGAGGTTGTTTTTAATAAAGCAGTTGAAAAGAAGTAATTTGATAATCTCAAAAAGTTTCCCAAATGAAGAACCATATGAAGCAAGCATATGGAGAGCATGCTAAACTATATTGAAAGCTTTAAATATTTCAAGAGCCCTTGCCACATTGTCTTCATTTAAAACATGATTCAACCTTTCAGCCACAGTAGTTAGCAAGTCTGTCATGTAATGAGAAGATATATAATGGTTATCAGACAGTAAGTTATTTGACACAAAATAGGAATTTAGAAGTTTGTTAAAGACTCAAAGACCTAATAATATAAAGAAGACTGATTGGGCGGTAGATAGAATGGTCAGAATGTTTTCTAGAATTAAAAAAAAATTAAAACTACAGATGCCATTTTCCATCAGGCAGGAAAACAAGATTTAGTCAAGCACTTAACAAATAGTTAAAAGAAAATTGAAGAGAGCTCTGGAGAACATTTTTACAAGAAAATGACAGGAATGTTGTCTGAACCACATAAAAGAGTTTAATTGACATATGGCTTTAGCAAGAGAAGCTGAAGTGATTTGATTGTCTAACAACCAGTTAACCTAAAAGTATGGCTATAAAATTCAAGAATTGAAATATAAGAAAAGTTTTCTTTTGCAAATAGCTCTGCCTTATCTGTGAGAGAGGTAACAAGCTCAGTCAAAATTTCATCTCTAATTCATGGGAATTAGAGATGAAATTTTAGACTTAACTTTGTTAATGAATCTGTTAAAGATTTTCAAAAAGTCTCAAAAGCCTAACTTCTGAGATAAGACATGAGATTTAGTAAACTAGTAAACTAGGAATAATGGAGCTGAGCATCAAAAAAAGTCTCTTGGTTCTTTATCTTGAGAAGATAAAGAACCAAGAGAAAAGATAGAGTGAGGAGGTGCTAAGCGGAAGCACATAAAAGAAAGCTTAGAGGATCTCAACTTGATTTCTTGACAAACACCTGAATTGATGCCCAAGAAGCAACAACTGAATTTAAATTAGTCTCACAAATTCTCAGCTCTCGTACACTAGTCATTTTAAATCACACCAAAAGTTTTCAATTGGTCGAACGTTAACTGGGTTTATATCTTTGGGTACAACTTTAATTTTTTTCAATTTTAAAAAGTTGATGACCAACTTTACGTAATGTGATCAAGCTAGATCAGGCCAGAAGATAAACTCATTGTCTTTTTTATAATATTCTGATACTAGAGGAAGTAAAGTTCTAGTATCTCTTTATAAGTGTACTGGTTGATTGCCTGCTTACTGTGATGAATATAAAGAGGGTTTATTCCACGGGGCTGATGCAACAAAAAACTAAGAGCTTGTCCTTCGTTAGAACATTGAGAAGGATCAGTGGCATAAAACCTATCATTACCAGTTAATGTTCTATTATTTAAGGTAAAATAGCTTTTATCATCCATAACAAAATACAAGTTTTTTTAATTTTCGTACAATTTACGATATTAAGGATGCATAGCTTTCTTCTGCTGATGGCTACCATCTGGACGATTTGTTTTTTTGAAAGTTCGAATGTTAGTTATTGTTTTTAATACTTAGGAAATTTGAGTTTGACTACAGTTAAAAACTTGAGCTACTTTTTATTTGGGAGCACCCTGACTTATTTTCAAAAAATGCAGCAATCTAAGGTAGCTACTAAATTTTTTTAGTAGCTACCTTAGCAATTCGACCACTTTTAACTTTTTCTTTTTGGAGATCCATTTTCCAATATTCCAACTTTATCGTAAGCAGTTGATCTGGGTAAACCCCATTTCATAAACTGCTTAGCAACAAACGCTTTACCTTTTTCTCGATTTTTTTGGAAAAAAATTTCCATCATTTTTTTGAGGTCCTTAACTTTGATCATTTTATTTTCAATACTTGAATAACATTTTCAACTTAATCAAACTAAATTTAAACAGATTATAAAATCCTCTTTCAAATAAGTATAAAGGTTTTTTGCGTGCATGAAATAAATTACATAATAAATTAAAAATTAAGGTGAGCGTATGCAGTTGGAGTCATTTATTGGTTACTGAGCTTACAATACATTGGAGATTTAAGCAGAACACAAACATAGCAGAACAACATACATATAGTAACTTATGGATGAATAAACACCGTGCCAGAGATTCAGACAGAACAAAAACATACAAATATAATATAGGTAACTTAACACTGTATTGGACAAACACAAGTAATTTAAAGGTGAGCTAAGACAATAAATAAAACAACTCCAACTATAAACAAACAAAAAAAATTACATAGACATGGCAGATTTTAGATATTGTTAATGACAGGTAATACACTTCTTCCAGTCTTTGCTTACAATACATTGGAGATTTAAGCAGAACACAAACAAGCAGAACAACATACATATAGTAACTTATGGATGAATAAACGCCGTGCCAGAGATTCAGACAGAACACAAACATACAAATAGCAACATATAGGTAAGTTAACACTGTATTGGACAAACACAAGTAGTTTAAAGGTGAGCTAAGACAATAAATAAAACAACTCCAACTATAAACAAACAAAAAAAATTACATAGACATGGCAGATTTTAGAAATTGTTAATGACAGGTAATACACTTCTTCCAGTCTTTGCTTAGAAAGTGGATCCTACAAGGAAATAGGACATGAAACAGGTTGCACTGGATTACAAATTACAAGTAGAATGGTGATAAACTTTGTATAAACTGTCAGGAAAGTAAATATTAATCTTAATGCTTGTTTTTAGTAATATGTATAGTGTAAATATATTTTTTAAATAACCAAACCATTGCAATAATATTAAATGTTTTTTGTTTTTTTTAATGATAATTGTTATTGATACTTTGTCAACCAAAGTAAACTTTGTTAACCAAAGTAAACTTTGTTAACCAAAGTAAACTTTGTTAACCAAAGTAAACTTTGTTAACCAAAGTAAACTTTGTTAACCAAAGTAAACTTTGTTAACCAAAGTAAACTTTGTTAACCAAAGTAAACTTTGTTAACCAAAGTATCAAGTACTTATAAGTACTTAGATGTATTTAATAGTTATGATAAAAGGCACATAAAAGTATTGATAAAATAAACTTATCACAAGTGTAATTCTTGAAAAAATGTTTTTAAAGCTAATGTGCTATCTCCAACCCCTGTTACCCCCTACTTATTTTTCTGGCCCCTCAATGCTAAACCTCATTCCACCACTGCCATACGCTTGACCTGACACACATCTTATAGTCTGCTGCTGCAAAGGAGTGCCGCTACATCAACAGAGAGTTTAAGCTGGGGCAGCAACCTTTCTTTCATTATTCTTTGTTTTTTTCTTCTTCTTTTGTTCTCAACAATTTATTTTATTACTCTTTTCATAAGATTTTTTATAAGATTTTATCAAAAATTTTATTAAACTATTTAACACTTATACAAGTTTGGAAGAATTTTTAAATGAATAGTAATAAATTGATTTAAAATAAATAAGTTAAAGTTTTACAAAAATTAAAAAAGCATTTAGAAAAGTTGAAAATTATTTAAAAAGTATTTATTTTCAGAAATATTCAAAAATTACCTTTGTTTCCTGGTGTTTTTATCTTCTTAAAAATAAAACTAATAACCATTGGCGCATCTTGTGTTATTGGCTCTTCGTTTGTTTCAGTAAATGCTTCACATATCAGCCCAACAAATAAGTTTATCATAACCATCTGGATTGACAGCATATATGATCCAAACATTATTGGACCAAAAAATGGAGCATTATTAAAGTAATCTGTAACAGATATCTTTCCCAAAAACATCGTTGTCATAGTTATGAATGATCTTGGAATTGATTGAAAATCTTCTAGCTTATCCATGTATATGCAAGTAGTAAATGTAACAAATGCCATAAACAAAACTAAAAACATTATTCCAAAAGACAAGAGAGGACCTCCCATTGTAGACACAGATTTACTAAGCAAAGAAATTAGTCGATTGAAACGCAATATTCGCAAAAACTCAAGGTTAGTAAAAAACAAAATAAAACCGAGACAACCAATGGTAAGATACTCTAGCTGACCAACAAACTGAAAACTAACAAACACTTCAGGATCAGACAAATATTCTGCTACTGCTGCGTTTACAGCCAACATGCGACACAGTGTAAATGCTATAACACAAACTGAACAAACAGTGACAATTACATGCAAAACATTCCATAGAGTGGAAAAATACTCCTTAACACTAATCCTCCGTGATAAGCGAACAATTTTGTATATACTAACTATTGTTATACCAAAAAAAATCAAATCAAATATTATGACCAGCTGTCCAAGCCCACCAACATACCGATACAAACGTAAAGCTTGAACGTTTGAATAGTAAACATAACCACCAGTAGGAAGTACCTCGTGTAAGATTGTCACAATTAACATAAGATTAGTGTTGGCATTGTAAATATTTATTTCTGTAAAAAGAGCTCTGGTGTATCTGTCAACCCAAAAATTATTTTTCAAACTTCTCCAGATTCTAAGTGCTGTTCCTTTATTTGGTCCAATACTAACAGAATAAGATGATCCAGTATAGGTATTTATTAAACCACTAAATGGAAAGGGATTCTTCAGCTGAGCAGTTGCTGAAAAAAAATTAACATTACCTCAGAAGTTTTATTTTTTTCTGCTTTTATTACATTATATATACAAAAAAAAATTAAATAAAAAAGTCTTTTAATTATCTTAAAATTAATTTAACAAGAAGCCATACTTTACTAAAGTCCTGTAACTGTTTTTAAGTAAACTTTTCTACTATTTAAAAATTGGGAAAAACAACAAAAATTAAATGTTTTTCTTTGCGGATGAATATAAAAAAACGAAAGAGAAAATCAATATACATACAAAAAATAAGTTCAAAAAATTCTATTATATAATATTTTAATGAGAAAATTAGCAGTTAATGATAATAAATATTTTGATAATTATTGAGTACTTCTATTTTAAGTTTTTATTAAATTCTTGAAAAAGATTTTCTTGCTAAATATAAAAGACCATTATCGACCATGCCCTCTATCTTTATCCTTCAGTTGTTATTGATGATTTTAATGCTTATGACACTGAATAGTTTCGCTCAAGTGTCAGTAACAGGCGTCAAGGCACACAACATAAGCCTTTCTCAATCTTTAACACAAATAATCAACATTTACAACTTGCTCCAAATCATTTACCTTCTCTACTTAACTTATGTCTTCTTTCTGATCCTAGTCAGTGCTCAATTTCCCTACATTCACCCTTGCTTCTGATCACAGTTTGATCTCTCTAAAATTATTATCTCATTCTTCTTCATCATCAGAATCCCCCTATCATTGTACTTACTTCTTACAACTGCCTTAAAGCTGACTGGGACTCTTTCTGTGATTTTCATTGTGATGGCTCTTGGGTTGAAACCTTTCGTCATCCTACTTTACTATTGCTAGAAACCATTGTAAAAAGGTTTTGTCTAACGCCAAAACCCGCTATTCTCAGAACATAAAATCTCGTATTTTATCTCAAAAACTAGGCTTCAGAGACTTTTGAAGACTGTTTCTGTGACTTTAACAGTATCTATAACAAGAGCAAATCTGTTATTCCACGACTCTTGTATGCTTCAGATTTTGTCACCTTAAGTAAAGAAAAGAATTGTTTGCTAAGAACTTTTGCTACAGAATGGGGCCACCGTTTGAAAATTTTGACTTTTTTGGTTACGAAACATCCCGAAAAAATCCTCTTAGGGTATGAAACTACACATGTCAAGAATACTATATCAACTTACTTTGAAATCCAAAATTAAAATCCGAGAGAGATATTTTGATTTGAAAATATTCAATATTTTCACCAAATGGATAGAAGTTGGTTACAACCTGCCCTTAACAAAAGGGGTCATATCAGTCCTAATACAGCCTAACTAATTTAAAAAGTAAAATTAAGATAGAAAATATGCCATTTTTGACAATAATTCATATTCACAATTTTAAAATTTTATTTGAAAATATTTAGAAAACCATCTTTCAATTTTTTGATATAATCAAAATTTCTCACTTCAAAAATTTTTCTTTTGACAAATAAATACATTCTTTACACACACACAAACTGAGTTTCTCCAAATTGAAAATGAGGAGTCTTTTATTTTCTTTCTTTCCAACTAAACTTTTTTGCTGTTGTAATCAACTACACAACGGAGGAGTTGACTGGAATATTCCGGATGAGTAGAGTTTCGCTTGAATCTTTGCCAGTGGGTCTTGAAATTTGAATGAAGAGCTTCTGTTGCTTGCTCACTGAATACACCTAGACCAACCTTGTGCTGATGAATGAATTGTTGAACGTGATGAAAAACAGCATGTGCCTTTGGTGTGACTGAGACTGGTAATTTCAAGTAGTTATCTTTGAAATCACAAATTTTTGCCTCATAATCTGGCAACAGAGTGTATCCAAAGCATGAAACCACAACCTGGTGAAATGAGCTCAATGCTTGGCATGCCTTTGTTGCATCTGGTGCTTTTTCAGCAATTGTCAATTGCATAAGCTCTTCAATTTTCCTCAGCACTTTCATGCAATCTTTTCCATTGAAGTGGCCACCATGAAATGGTTGCATCTGAATGTGGATTGAATCCAACCATTGTTTGGTCTTTGGAAAAACTTGAACCAAGTACTTGATGAGGTGGTTGACAACTCCCAGGAGCAAATGCAGTTCCATGGGTGGGATTGCCTCAAGGATCAATTCCCTGTCTGGAAAGGCAAACATTGGCAAATGAACCACATTTTCAAACTCTTTTGATCTTTTGGCATCACAACCAGACTTCACAAATTTTTTGTACAAGTCTCTGATGCCCCCGAATGTTCTAAGCTGACCACAGTTTTCCAAATGTGCTGAGTCTATGTTGCACCAACAGCAAGGATGCTTACTGCTGTGTGACTGGATTCCACAAACTATGTTTGCAAGCTTCATGTCACAAGAAATAACAAGTTTTTCTGAAATGGAGATTTCATTGATTTGGAGAAGATCCAGAATGTGCTTAACATTTGGGTAAGTCTCTGGTGTGTTCTCTGAAATGGCAACAATCAGTTGTTTTTGAACACTTGTGTTTTTGAAGTTGTCTTTGGTGATCAATTTTGATTTCTTCTGAACAGAACTGTGAGGTTCTCCTTCATGCTCACTGATAAGACTCAAACTTGCCTTAAAGAATGATCCTCCACCATCAATGCCAAGCTTTAAGAAGTTTGAGTTTTGCAAGCCTCTGGATGAAACAATATTTTCTTTGAGGGTTTCCAAATTTGTGCAGTGAACAATATGGCGTGTTTCATTTGATTCTGGTAACTGTGAAGTGGTTACTGTAAAGAAACTTTTGAGGGTAGTTCCAGCTGCAGCAAATTTTTGTTGAAAATTGGCCTCAACTATGCGAACAGGACTTATTTGATTTAAAGCTGACCCAAGCTTTCTCATTCCATTGTTAGAAAGTCCAATGTTTTGCTGAATATTAATCATATCTTGTGTTGTCAATGGCTCTGAGGAGAGACCCTGAGTTGCATTTGATCCTGTGAATAAAGAAACAAATAAGAAAAAAACCAATATTAAAAAGCAAACCCAGCAACAATACTTTAACATACCTGGTCTGATTTCAAGAGGCTTTCCATGAAACCGGCTAATCAGAATAGTTCCATCGGAAGATACCTCTTTGGAAGAAACGATGAATGATGCAATTTGCTCTGCCCCTAACGGATCTGCCAATGCCAGAGCTTTCAAGTTTTCACGACGTGTTGCTTCTTTGCAGTTATGAGGCAGTCCTCGAGCAATGACAGATAGGCATTTTGTGCATCGTTTTTCAAAAGATTTTTCTTCTTTTTGCACTTCTTGCTGAGATGGTTTTTCAAAGGGGTGCTTTCCTTTCCCTTTGGTTTTTGAAATTTGACAAATAATGCAATCACATTTAGTTGTCTGGCGAGTTGATGGTTTGATCAATATGGATTCGAAGTCATAAAGTTGAGGTATACTCACTTCTTCATCTCCAGAAGCTAACTTTCTAAGCAGGAACCTACAGGTGACACAGATCCCTCGTGGAACCCTCTCATCATCAAAGTTGATGTTGCCAGAAATCAATCTTTTGATTTCACTGATGAAATATTCTGAAATTTCTCTGTCACTTTTTTTCATACAAAGTGTGCAAACGACCTGCCGACATTGATTATGATCCTTTGAAAAAGTAGGCATTTCAAAATCTGAGATGAACTTGTGATCTGTTTGAAGATATCATTTAAACTAATTCATAAAGTACAAAGAGGTCATAAAACGTATGAAAATGTACTAAAAGTACAAAAAGTCCGTAAAATTGGAAATGTCCGAAGAGTACAAATTTTAGGAAAGTACAAATTTACGGCAATTCACGTATCAAATTTTTCATCGTAATTCGCGATTCAAAAATTAATCGATTCAAAACTTGAAATGGAAATATCTCCCCTTATAGCTCATTTCTCAAAAAAATTTATTAAATACGAAATCTTTACAAATTAATTGTCTAAAAAAGTTATTTTATTAAAAAAATCACTACGACCCACCCCAATACCGCTATTTTCAAAAACAAAAACTGCTAATGTTTTTATATTATTTCAAAAATTTAAATCAAAATATCTCTCTCGGATTTTAATTTTGGATTTCAAAGTAAGTTGATATAGTATTCTTGACATGTGTAGTTTCATACCCTAAGAGGATTTTTTCCGGATGTTTCGTAACCAAAAAAGTCAAAATTTTCAAACGGTGGGGCTCTCAGTGGCTGGTGTATATTCAGATATAACTTAACTTTTTTCAGATATAAATCAAATTTTTCAGCTTATCATTATTGCAACAATCTGGATCTTCCTATATTTATGAATTATAATGTACTCAATGAATTTTGCTGCGACTGCTCCTAAGTGCTCCAAAAATTCTTTTTCATTTAGTTTTTTTCCTCGAACATCAATTCTTTAGAATTTGCCTCCTTCATCTTGTTTTCCTGATTAATAAAATTTACAATCTTTTAAGTTCTTTGTTCACAATTATCTTGCTCTATAAAATTCATCTTTTCTCTTCCAGTAACTTTTAACAATTATCTTGCTCTATAAAATTCATCTTTTCTCTTCCAGTAACTTATTCACCTCCCTAAGGCCCACTCGGGCCTTAGGGAGGTGAATAATTTAAAAAAAAAAAAAAAATTTAGACCATCCTATAAATTAAGTGTGGCTGTTTAATAACATGTGTGTCTCACATCAAACTTTCTTTTTGTAATAAATAAAGTTTATAAACAATATATTTTAAATTTAAAAAAAGTTTAAAAAAAAGTTACTCTGATATAGCCATGGATCTTCAAGACCTTTCCACACAGCTTTTTTTTTCCCTTTTCTTCTTCGAAACCTTTCAGTTTTATTTAAAGGAGGTAGCCAACCAGCTTTAAACTCACGAGTCTCTTCAGAAGAGTAGCTGTATCCAGCATTACATTCATTTATTAAATATTTAAAAACAGGATGCTTTGTGCAAGAATCTAAGAATAGAATAATATATACATATATATATATATATATATATATATATATATATATATATATATATATATATATATATATATTAGTAACAATTTTGTAATTTTTTAAAATATAAATAACACTGTATTTATATTATTATTTTTAAATATGATATTAAAAAAAATATGTCAAAAATAAATTGAGAAACATAAAGGTAAAGAGGCATTTAGACATTTTATTTATATTTTTTCAGCCAAATTAAAAAAAAAGAAAAAAAGAAAAGAAAAACACCACATGTTTTTCTTTGATTTAAAAGTTCAATTGAAAACTTTAAAGGTTATTTCAAAATTTACTTAAAAAAATTCACTTAAAAAAATGTTCAAAATATAAAAGTTTGAAATGGTTTGAAAGTTAGTAAAAGTTATAAGTTGCTGCAACTGAGCAGGTAAAAGGTTTGCTTTACAATTACACATTAGTAACTGAATAAACTACTACTTGTAAGCAATAGGTAAGGTATGATGAAATTTTTAGATGTAAATTTGTTTAATAATTAAAAAAAGTCAAAAAAGAGACTCATTGTGGTGAAAGTTTTTCTATTTTGAAATTACAATTGTATCAACTGGTAAAGCAGAGGCATTACGGGCAAGAGTAAAGTAAGCTTGTTCCAAGTTCAGAGATTTAGCTTCACTTCAAACAGCAAGGAGTACATAAAAATATTTTATCTATGTACTCCTTGCTGTTAAAAAAATATAAATCATGTATATAGAGTTTTATGACATATGTCAGTGAAACACACAACTAAAATTGATTCTTTTCAGTGCCTAAAAATAATTAAAAAAAAAATTATGTTTAAATAAATGTGAGTTTAAATAATAAGAAAAGAATCATCAATAACATAGTATGAGATGAGTTGAATCATCAATAACATAGTATGAGATTCACCTAGAGAGTGTCAGAAAAGATTAATATGGTTTTGACATGTTGAGAGTAATGATGCAGTTAATTTGGGTATCAACATATAGATTAAGCAATTTCAGAAAAAAAAGATTGAAGACAAAGGTTGAAGAAAAAGGGAAATTTAGAGAAATAGCTCAGTTCTTTTTTTTTTTTTTTTTTTTTTTTTTTTTTTTTTTTTTTTTTTTTTTTTCAAAAAAGTTCAAAAATGAAGATGCTCATAATCTTGTATATTTGAGAAAAACCTTTATTTCTTACTTTGTGATACACGCAGTTGACGAAACCTTGCCATTGCTAATACTTTAGATGACGCAGAGTCAGCAATAAAACCAGCAGGATATTTCATTTTGTTATTATACCAGCCATCAGGGAATAAATACTCAATAACTGAGTAGCGTGTCCAAAGAAACCAATCTTCATTTGTTGCCACCTAAATAATGATAAATAAATAAAATATCAACAAAAGTTAAATCAAAATATTTTCTTCTATAAAATATTATGTTAGAATAAAATATTAACAGATAAATATACAGTGATATAATACAATATTATAACCAGATATATATGCAGTATTATTATCAGATAATACAATATTATTACCTGATAAATATATAGTGATATGAAAAATATACATTGATGTGAAAAATATACAGTTAAATATAAAGTAAAATAGAAAAAATATACAGTAATGCAAAAAATATACAAATCTAAAACAAGTTTTAATGATTTCTTAGTTTAATATGTGTGTAAATTAATTGATATGTTTCAGTTTTAAAAAAAAAAAAAATCTTATGTCACTTAAGTTACTTGAAAAGAGTAAAAGAGGTTGAAAAAAGTTTTGTTTATCAAATATTTTTTAATTTTATGTCCAATTCTAACACTTTTCACGTTTTTTTTGAAAATATTTTTAAAAATAGGTATGCAGTGTGGTAACTTGGTTGTAATTTTGACATGTAATTTTGGTATTTTTATAACGAATTTTAATTGTTGTGAAGTTCTAATAACTTTGTGAAAATATTTGCATACCAATCAGTATGAAGACTTATAAAGACTGCACAAAGCATTTTTTATTTGTATTTTAAAATTAAATAGAATTTGGGGCAAAACAGTAATATTTAAAATCTAAGTCTTAGCTAAAAATAATTATTTTTTTTAGATTATTAAATTAGATTATTAAATATTTACTTAGATTATTAAGGTGTTTAATGTAAACAACAATGGTAAGAAATTTATTTTGCAAAGGCTAGGAGAAATAAACTCCGACTAAAAATTCCCCTGCCTTGGGGCTCTTGGTTGAGTAAAGGCTAGAGATGGTGTCTCGATAAAAACACTCATCTTGGGCAGATGTTAACTGCATCCAGCTAAACATCCCCTGCCTTAGGGCTCTTGGTTGAGTAAAGGCTAGAGATGGTGTCTCGATAAAAACACTCATCTTGGGCAGATGTTAACTGCATCCAGCTAAACATCCCCTGCCTTAGGGCTCTTGGTTGAGTAAAGGCTAGAGATGGTGTCTCGATAAAAATACTCGTCTTGGGCAGATGTTAACTGCATCCAGCTAAACATCCCCTGCCTTAGGGCTCTTGGTTGAGTAAAGGCTAGAGATGGTGTCTCGATAAAAATACTCATCTTGGGCAGATGTTAACTGCATCCTGCTACTGTCTTGTAGAAGGCCTCCTAGGCAAAGACTTTAGGGGTAAGCAGAAAAATTCTGCTAACCAGCCTCGAACCCCTTCTTCATCTATTAGGCTGGCGTAGATGTAACCTGTGTTACATTGTTTCCTGCTTAGGATGATGAATGCTGGATCTCCTTGACTCTACTCATAGAATTTTGCTTATGCCTCCTTGATAATGGCTATGCAACTCTTCCTGTTATCTCCATATGAGGGTACAGCTCTAAAACTCAGTTTAATGGTTTTGAGGCCGGCTGGTAGTAAGGTTTCCCGAACTCTGTGGTAGCTCTCAGAGAGGCTGATTCCATCAACAGCTGCAAAATATCAGAGTATTAACAGTGCCATGTTGCGCATGGATGGTGTCCCTGTTAATGCTTTTGGTGTGCATTGTCAAGGCCACATAAGGAGCCCTATGTCACGGCTTAGGGTTAATTAACAGGACTGAGACAACTGCATAGCTCATTGATTAGGAGGCTGTGCTCTATCTATGAATGAGTCAAGTTCTCATTAAACCCAAATCATGACCAAAGTAACCAAAAATTTAAAACCTAAAAAACCATCCCCACCACATAAATATTTTAATATATCTTTTACAAATATTCGCGGTCTACGAAGCAACTTTCCATCAGTTGAGTCTTACCTCCTGCAAAATTCACCAGACTTGCTTGCACTCAGTGAAACAAATTTAAGTTCTGCAATTCCTTCTTCAGATGTCAGTGTTGATGGGTACTATCCTTTGATTCGTAAAGACTCCAATAGTCACATGCTAGGTTTAGGGGTTTACATACGCATTAATTCCCCTATTTGTCGTGAAATCAGGTTCGAATCCTTTGACCATTCTTTTATGTGCTTTCGCCTAGCACCTCTTCACTCTATCACCTTTCTCTTTGTTCTTTATCGTTCTCCTTCTTCCCATGATTGCACTCTTTTAGATGTTATCTCTGATCAAATTGACCATGCCCTCTCTCTTTACCCCTCTGCCAATATTGTTGTTGTTGGTGATTTTAATGCCCATCACACCGAATGGCTTGGCTCTAACACCACTGATCCTGCTGGCACTAAAGCCTTTACCTTCTGCGTTTCTCAATCTCTTACTCAGATAGTTAACTTTGTGACTCGTTTTCCTGACAACCCTAATCATTTACCTTCACTCCTTGACTTATGTCTTGTCTCTGACCCTAGCTTATGTTCAGTTTCTCCCTTTTCTCCCTTAGGTGGTTCTGACCACGCAATGATCTCTGTAAATCTTTCTTCTCGTACTTCTTTTTTGGGCTCACCTTATCATCGCACCACCTACTACTACCCTAAAGCTGACTGGGATTCCTTTCGTGATTTTCTTCGTGATGGTCCTTGGGCTAATGTTTTTTCTCTCTCAGCTGACAAATGCGCCTCCTACATAACCTCCTGGATTCAGGCTGGAATGGAAGCTTTTATTCCTTCTCGTCGGTTTCAAGTCAAGCCTCATTCTATTCCATGGTTTTCTCCTTCTTGTGCGGCTGCTATATCCAATCGTAATCATTTTTTTCATCTTTTTCAAAAGAACAACTCTCTTGAGAACAAACGGCTATTTATTATTGCAAGAAATCGATGTAAAAAGGTGCTTTCTGATGCTAAACTCCATTATTGTCAGTTCACTAAATCTCGCATCTTATCGCAGAAGTTAGGCTCTAAAGACTTTTGGAAAATCTTCAACAACATTGTTAACAAGGGTAGATCTAACATTCCATCTCTCATTCATGGGACTGATCTTGTTACCTCTCCCAGGGATAAGGCAGAACTGTTTGCAAAGAACTTTTCTTCTAATTCCACTCTTGAATCTTATGGAAATTTTCTTCCTTCCATTCCAGTCAAACAGGTTGACCCATTGTTAGACATTCAAATCACTCCGGCTTCTGTTGCTAAAGTCATATCTCAATTAAACTCGTCTACAGCTTGTGGTCCAGACAACATTCCTGTCACAGTCTTGCAGAATTGTTCTCCAAAACTTTCTTCAATTCTCTCTAAACTATTTAACAAGTGTTTGACTGAGTCTTGTTTTCCTGCTTGTTGGAAAATGGCATCTGTGGTTCCAATATTCAAAAACTCTGGAGAAAATTCTGACCCCTCCAATTATCGCCCGATCAGTCTTCTTTCTGTTATTACCAAGGTCTTTGAGTCTTTGATCAACAAATTCCTCACATCTCATCTTGAGTCAAATAAACTGGTGTCAGACAATCAATACGGTTTTCAATCCTCTCGCTCTACGGCCGACTTGCTAACTGCTGTAACTGAAAGATTTTATCGTGCATTAGATGGAGGCGGTGAGGCTAGGGCTATTGCTCTCAACATATCTAAAGCTTTCGACAAAGTTTGGCATGCTGGTCTTCTCCATAAGCTTGCTTCATATGGTGTTTCTGGGAAAGTTTTTGAGATTATCAAATCATTTCTTTCTGATCGGTTTATTAAAGTCATCCTTGAAGGCCAACACTCTTCTTTATTTCCAGTAACTTCTGGGGTTCCCCAAGGTTCCATCCTGGGCCCCGTTTTGTTTCTTATCTACATAAACGATTTTCCTGACAACCTTTCATCTAAAGTAGCTCTTTTTGCTGATGACTCAACTTTATACTCCTGTCTTGACAAAAAGTCTTCTCTTTTCGATCGCCTAGAACAAGCAGCTGATCTTGAATCTGATCTCACTTCAGTAATAGATTGGGGTTCACAGTGGCTTGTGAATTTCAACTCTAAAAAATTCCAATTGCTTACTGCAAACAACTACCGTAGTATGGTCAACATTCCTATATTAATGAATGGCAATCCTCTTACTGAGTTATCCTCTTTACGTCTTCTTGGATTATCGCTTACTACTGACCTTTCATGGAAACCATATATACAATCGATTGCTAAATTAGCTTCTGCTAAGGTTGCTTCTCTTTATCGTGCTCGCCATTTCCTTACTTCTGATTCCATTCTCTACCTCTACAAATCTCTTATTCGTCCCTGTATGGAATACTGTTGTCATATTTGGGCTGGTTCTTCTAACGATTCACTTTCTCTTCTTGACAAGGTCCAAAAACGCATTGTAAATGTTGTTGGACCTGGACTATCTGCTAAGCTTGAACCTCTTTCCCATCGTCGTAAAGTTGCATCTCTTTCTCTTTTCTACAGATACTATCATGGTCACTGCTCAAAGGAGTTATCATCTCTAGTTCCATCAACTAAAATTCATTCTCGTTTTACTCGTCATTCAGCTAAGTCTCATTCGTTTACTGTATCTGTCCCAGCATGCTCTAAAAACTTTTATTCATCTAGTTTTTTTCCCCGCACTTCAATCCTTTGGAACTCTCTCCCATCTTCATGTTTTCCTGACTCCTACAACCTTCAACTTTTCAAGTCTTCTGTCAACCGTTTCCTTGCTCTATAACTCTGTTCTTTTTTTTCCTAGTAACTCCCAACTTAATAGTGGTTGCTTGCAGCCTTGTTGGGAGTGAATGCAAATAAAAAAAAAAAAAAAAAAATTATATCAGAAAGAATAATCATTGAAAACAGGTTGAAATATAGCGTATGCTGTGAGCATAAAGGAACTTAAAATTAGTAAAAATGCTAATACATATGGCATATCTAAATTTGCTCTAAATTGACATATTGCTAATATGCCAGCCTATCAAAATTGTTGAGTTTCAGAATATTTTTTGTATGATTTTGTATGATTTATGTGATCCATAATATTTTTGTTTTTATTTAGTTGTAGTGACTAACTTAATTTTTCAGTATATTTTTTAAAGTTTGTTTGTAAAAGATTTTAAAATAAAACAATTTTTACAATCAAGGAATAACAACTGTCTTGTTTTGCCCCACCCCACTTGAAAATGTTAAAGACATTGTCTAAAGTTTTTTTACTTTCATTGGCTATTAAAATCCAAAAATTTTACCTGCCTATAACCTGAATACAACTCCATTTTTTTATTAAACAGCTCTTTACACAGTTAGCTAAAATTCAACTAGGATGTTTACAATTGCAGCTTAAGATTTGTCTGCCTTGAAACAGTAAAAATAATCAAGAAACACGCCCACTTAAGTAAACATAAACCAAGAAAAATAAGTTTTCTGCAAATGTTTAAAGCTTTGGAAATATGGATTAGAGTAACTACAATCAAATAATTTTTTTTCACGTGATATTGTTAACGCTTCAGTGTTTCTTATATAAAAGTTTATTGAATAATAAAAACAATCCACGATCGCTCAAATATACTCGATTATTTAGATTTCTTCAAAAACATTTATACATAAAATGTTTTTAGTTAAATATTACTTTTTTGAAAATTGAAAAGTTTTTAAATTTTCAAGAAGTATTGTCTAAGTTGGTATTTATTATTAATTTACAATGTCAGTATCATGGAGTGTAAGAAAGAGAACGCAAGGAAATGATATTTTTAAATCAATAACAGATGGTCTTGCGCCAGTCTTAAAGGAAACACGACTAAACGAAGCGTTAAAGTTGTACCAAGAAGCTATTATTCCCCAACTTTTAGAAACTGTTTTTTTGGTCCTTTAAATTTAAGAAATTTATAAAATATAATAATGATTAGTTTACACAGCTACCATTTGTTTTTAAGTGTCCATGCACCGCTTTACCTCAAAAAACTACTATTGACATGATGAAAATAATTATTTGAAATTTTATTGAACACAGTTGAATAAAAACTTTATTGTTAAAAAAAGAAAAAAAAAAAGTAATTAAAAAGTTTCTATTATTTCCATTTTTTATTAATTTCTTTTTTTAAAGTTATTTTTTTACCGCTCCAAAAAACTACCAAAAATTGTTTATATTTTTTAATAAAGTAGGGTATTAGTGAAAAAATATATATTTAATACCAGCATATTAAAATTTTGATTGACTTAATGCCAATAAACAATACAAACTATTTTTTTTTAAATTAGTTACTCACAAAAACAGGTTAAGCACTGCACTTCCAGAGGGGTAGGATGGATTTGAACCTCAAATCTCTTGATTTAAAGCTGAATGTTCTACCACTATTTATTATATTTATTAAATGTATAAATATATGTATGTATGTATAATGTGTATATATATATATATATATATATATATATATATATATATATATATATATATATATATATATATATATATATACATATGATATATATAAGGTATGTGTGTGTATATATATATATATATATATATATATATATATATATATATATATATATATATGTGTATGTGTTTACGTATATATATATATATGTGTGTGTATATATATATGTTAGGTTTATCCTGCTACTGGTAACATGTAACCCAGTACAATCTGCTTTATGTACTGCTGCCTTGTAGGATACGCCTTTTTAGGCAAAGGCTAGGAGATGCTAACTCTAACAAAAAACACCCCCTGCCTAGGGCTCTTGGTTGAATAAAGGCTAGAGATGGTGTCTCTATAAAAATACTCATCTTGGGCAAATGTTAAATGCATCCGGCTGCTGTCTTGTAGAAGGCCTCTTAGGCAAAGACTTAAGGGGTAAACAGATTCTATCTGTTGACCAGCCTCGCACCCCCTTCTTCATCTATTACGCTGGCGCAGATGTATTTTGAATACATTGTTTCTAGTTTAGGATGCTTAATGCTGAATTTTCTTGACTCGATGCATGGGTTGTGCTTGTATCTCTGTTTTTATGACTAGGCAACTCATTCTATTATCTCCTAATGAGGGTACAGCTCTAAAACTCAGTTTTATGGTTCTGAGGCTGGCTGGTAGTCAGGTTTCTCAAACTCTGTGGTAGCTCTCAGAGAGGCTGATTCCATCAACAGCTGTAAAATATCAAAGTACTAACAGCGCCATATTGCGCATGGATGGTGTGCCTGTTTGTACTTTTAGTGTGTATTACCAAGGCCATATCGAAGCCCTTTGTTACAGCTTAGGGTTTATTGATAGTAATGAGGCAATTGCTTGGGCTATTAAACAGTGTACTGAGTACTATCTATGCTTCAAGTCAAGTCTTTAACAAATTTAAAAATGAATAAAGTAACAAAAACTATAAAACACAAAAAACCACAATCATCACCAAGTTCGCTAAACCTATCATTAATTAATATTCGTGGTTTTCAAAGTAACTCTGTTGAGTCTTATCTCTTGCAAAGTCCACCAGACCTACTTGCTCTTTGTGAGACTAATTTGAGTTCAGCTGTCTCATCTTGTGATCTTAGTATTGATGGTTATCTTCTTTTAATTCGTAAAGACTCCAATAGTCACATGCTTGGCCTGGGCATTTCCATTCGTAAGAATTCACCCATTTGTCGGGAAACTAGGTTTGAATCCACAGACTACTCTTTTATGTGCTTTCATTTAGCACCACTTCACTCTATCACCTTTCTCTTTGTTGTGTATCGCTCTTCTTCATCTCAAGACTGCACTCTTCTTGATGTTATTTCTAACCATATTGACTACCTTATAGCTGACTGGGACTCTTTCCCTGATTTTGTTTGTGATGGCCCTTGGGTAGAAATCTTTCGTCTTCCTGTTGACAATGTGCTTCTTACATAACTTCGTGGATTCAGGCTGGCATGGAATTCTTTATTCCTTCTCAACGATTCCAGGTCAAGCCTCACTCTTCTCCATGGTTTTCCTCACCTTGTAATGCTGCAATTGCCAATCGAAACCATTACTTCCATATCTATCAGCAAAACAATTCTCCAGAAAACAGATGTCTGTTTGTTACTGATAGGAACCATTGTAAAAAAGTTTTATCTAACGCCAAAGCCCGCTATTCTCAGATCATGAAATCTCGTATTTCATCACAAAAGTTAGGCTTTTGCGACTTCTGGAGAATCTTTAATAGTATCAATAATAAGGGCAAGTCTGTAATTCCACCTATTTTGTATGGTTCAGACTTTGTCACCTCACCTAAAGACAAAGCTGAATTGTTTGCTAAGAACTTTTCATCGATATCATCTCTTAATTCCACTAGTTGCGTTCTACCTGATATAGCCATCAAACAGGTTGGTTCATTGCTTGACATCATTATCACTTCAGCTACTGTACCTAAATCTAAAGTGATTTCCTGCTTCGACTATTCTACAGCTTGTGGCCTGAACAACATACCTGTTATAGTCTTGCAGAAGTTATCTCCGGAGCTGTCATCTATCCTTTCAAAACTATTTAACAAGTGCTTATCAGAGTCTTGTTTTCTAGCCTGCTGGAAAGCAGCATCTGTTATCCCTATTTTTTAAAATTCTGGAGAGCAATCTGACTTGTCTAACTACCGTCCCATTAGTCTTCTTCCTATCATAAGCAAGGTTTTTGAATCTTTAATTAACAAACACTCAATCTCTCATCTAATAACTTACTCTCTGATCATCAATATGACTTACTCTCTGATCATCAATATGGATTTCGATCTTCTTGTTCTACTGCTGATTTGCTAACAGTAATAACCGATAGGTTTTATTGCGCATTAGATAAAGGTGGAGAGGTTAAGGCATCGGTCTTGACATTTCTAAAGCGTTTGATTAAGTTTGGCATGCTTGTCTTCTCCACAAGCTTTCATCTTACAGTGTATCTGGAAACATCTTTAAGATTATTAAATCCTTCCTTTCCAATCGTAGTATAAAAGTTGTCCTTGATGGACAGCACTCTTCTTCTTATTCTGTAACCTCAGGAGTTCCTTAAGGTTCAATCCTTGGCCCTATACGTTTTTTAATTTACATTAACGATCTTCTAGATATTCTCACATCTAAGGTGGCACTGTTCGCTGATGATACTACTATTTATTCTTGTCATGATAAGAAGTTAACTCACTCTGATTGCTTGCAGGGGGCATGTGAGCTTGAAAAGGATCTCACTTCTGCTACACCATGAGGCTCACAGTGGCTGGTGAACTTTAATTCAGATAAAACTCAATTTTTTTTCAGCTAATCATTATCGCAATAATTTAGACCTTCCTATATTTATGAACGGTAATGTACTTGATGAGTCATCTACCCTTCATCTTCTAGGATTAACTCTTACTTTTGATCTTTCTTGGAAACCTTATATCAAGTCCGTTGCAAAATTAGCATCTGCTAAAGTTGCATCTCTTTATCGAGATCGACACTTTTTAACTCTGGATTCTATTCTCTATCTTTATAAATCTCAATTCCGTCCTTGTATGGAATACTGTTGCCATATACTGGCCGATCTTCTAATGATGCCCTTTCTTTTTTAGACAAGGTGCAAAAACGCATTGTAAACATAGCTGGACCTGCTCTTGCAACCAACTTTCAACTTTTGTCACATCGTCGTAATGTTGCTTCTCTTTCTCTTTTCTACAAATACTATAATGTGCACTGCTCTAATGAGCTAGCGTCTCTTGTGCCATCTACTAAAATTCATTCTAATGTTACTTGCCATTCAATTAAGTCTCATCCTTTTTCTGTTACTGTTCCTAAGTGCTCCAAAAACTCTTATTCGTCTAGTTTTTTCCCTCGAACATCAATTCTTTGGAATTTGCTTTCATCTGTTCAATTGTTATCTTGCTCTACAATCTTCATCTTTTCTTCTTCTTCATCTCATTTGTCTGTCAATTGTTATCTTGCTCTACAGTCTTCATCTTTTCTCTTCCAGTAATTTCTAACACTAATTAGTGGTTGGTTGCAGCCTTGTTGGAAGCGAAGATGATTAAAAAAAAACAAAAACAAAAAAAAGCATAAATATCACACCATCCCTCCCTCAAAAAGTTTTGAGCTAGTTACATTCACAGTATGATCTTAATGAGTGGTAAAAAACTTCTTTTAAAAAATCAAAAAAAAAAGATTAATTCAAATAATTTAATAATATAAATATATAATTTATGCATGATTTAAAGAAAAATCTAAGATTTAAATTCATAATTAAATTCTTCTTACATCTGCTGCTGCAGGAATAACAGTTTCGGAAGAAGGATCTGATGGTATAATAACAATTTTTCCTTTTGGAAAATGATAGTCTTTAATCAAGCCATTTGATGCACAGAGCTGAAAAGTGGATTTATACAACCAAAAACAAGAAGGATCAGCAGAAGAGTAAGCTACAATTATCACCAGTATAACAAAAGAAAAATGATTAAACACTTCTTTCAGTACCAATTGAATGCGCTTCTCCTATGAAAATATTATAAAAATGTTTTCAATAGGTTTGAAGATGTTTTAAAAAATTAAGCAACAAAAAAAAAACATATCTTCATTTTAATTAATACATTTTTAGCTTTATATAAATATATGTAAAACTATAAATGTAATAAATTACAAAAACAACATCTCACCTTAAGCCGTGCAATACGAAATTCATTTAACCTTCTTTCATCAGGGAGTTTAAAAACTTCTGGATCAGAAAAAAGAACCTCTTTAATTTCATTTTCTTCCTCTTCTCTTGCTAATAAAGAGATTTTACACAAATTTAATTATCAGCAAGTATAGACAATGATATATATATGTTTATTTTTTTCTACTCATGGGCTATCATGGGTTATTTTCTACTCATATTTTCTACTATTTTCAGTGCAAAACTAATGATCGTAACTAAACTGACCATTGCCAGTGCAAAACTAATGACATCTGGTTTAGCAGTCAATGATGTTATGGTGACTTTGTTGACCTGCAGCTCTAAATGACAACCCAAAAGGTCTTATCTCCCTAAAAAAAATAACTAGAACTAAATTGGGCTATAGAAAACAGTGCTGTAAGCAAAGCATCAAAGTTTTAGAAGACCTTGCATGGCTCCTGCCACCACAAAGGCAACATTCCTCTGATATTTGTTTTGTTCAATACCAGTATTGAGAATAACTGACTTTGTTGAGTGTTTAATAACCCTAATAATGCTGTAAAAATATGATTCTAAGCTTAACCTCTATTTTTGCATAAACTTTTTTATCAGATCACCTTAAAAATCTTTCACTTTACATGATGATTCCTTAATAAAAAGTTTGACGCGGATTCTAGCCCAATAAACAATATTGATATGAAAGGAGGCTTAAACTTCTTATTTAAATGCTTTTCCTCGGTGCTCTGCGATAATACTGTAAGGACTTCTGAAGCACAATAACTACACACACACACACACAAAAAAAAAGGACATCAGATTTGATGTCCTTTTTTTGTGTGTGTGTGCTAAAACAAACTTCTACTTATAGTAAAATCAGGAAATCATAACTACTGTCATAACTACTCTAGTATTTCACACACGAGTCGAATTTTACACATTTGTTTAATATGTTGATACAATTACAAAAAATATTCTTTAGAAATGTAGCCAGCTACATTTATAGCAAAAGAAAATTTGTAGACAACATTAGATTTAAGCAGCCTAGAAAGTTGATCTTCTATGCAAAAACTGTTTTAAATAGAAGTTTCTAGACTCAGATGTATTCAGTTATATAAACTGGATAATTTATGTTCTTATCATAGTGCATAAGAAAGCAGCTAAGCAGCTATCTTGTGTCTAGCCAGCTAGTAGTAGTAGTAGTAGTAGTAGTAGTAGTAGTAGTAGTAGTAGTAGTAGTAGTAGTAGTAGTAGTAGTAGTAGTAGTAGTAGTAGTAGTAGTAGTAGTAGTAGTAGTAGTAGTAGTAGTAGTAGTAGTAGTAGTAGTAGTAGTAGTAGTAGTAGTAGTAGTAGTAGTAGTAGTAGTAGTAGTAGTAGTAGTAGTAGTAGTAGTGGTATCTTGTGTCTATGTATATGCATGACTAAAATCAGCTTAAATTATAATTATGTATTAAACATGATTAAAATCAGTTTAAAACATAATTGTTATATAAAAATAATTAGTTTAAATCATAATTATATTGTTATGTAATCCAAAATAAGAACTGCTTTGATTTTTGTGTCTTTGTCATTCAACTGCATGCAAAGTATTTTTTATAGAATTTAGAATTAAAGATATTTTAAATATATTTTGATTTAATTTTTAGGAAATTTTGTTTAAAAGGCTTAATGGGAAATTTTGATTTTGATTTTTTTTTTTTAAACCTTAATTCATCTCCTTAAGGCCATAAAGGTGACTACAATCGAGGAGGCTACTTTAATTATGGTTACAACCCTCTCTCAACTTTATAACTCTGAAACACAAACCTTAATAAACAAGGCTGCTGTGTGGAGAAACAAATTGAGTGCTGTACTACCAGAGACATTTTATTCAGTTGTTTTATTAGCTTTAGACAATTAAAATTTTTATTTGCTTTCGACAAATAAAAACAACTTAATTTAGTACTGCAACAACAATTTTAGATTTTATTATCTTTTTATTTAACTCTAAATTAATCTATAAAAATCCATTTAAATTAATATGGTAAAATTGGAAAATAAATATCTCACCATTTGGGTAGGTTTTTAAAAACTTTTGGGGGGGCGCAATGTGATCGCAACAGGACCCCTATATAAAAGATTGAAAAAATAATTTTAAACCAGAGGTTAATAGAGCATAAGCTTGCTTTTGCCTTTCAAGCTAAGTTAAAAGTTGATCCATGATGACATTAGCCTCAACAAGTAGTAAACAATAATCCAAAAAGAATAAAAAAGAATACTCAATGAGAGGGTTCCCATTCATTAATATAGGAATGTTGACAGTATTGCAATAGTTGTTTGCAGTAAATAACTTTTTTGCAGTTAAAATTTACAAGCCACAATTCATATAGAAGACAAAATTAAAGACCAACCAGTTCATATAAACCTAATTTTAATAATCAAAATCAAAAAATAAAAAATGTTAAAAAAAATATTCAGTGTTTTGTTAAAATCTTTTTAGCACTATTTTCACGAATGCTTCATTAAAAAATTTTTTTTAAACGTTTAAGGGTTATTCAATTGTTCATTAGAGTTATTATTTGTTTATTTTTATTTAAAAAACATATAAAAAAACAAATTACTTTGGGGTTTGTAAATCACAGATTCTCTGCCAATAGTTGAAGGAATTTTTTTCAAGACAGAAAAAAAGATTGATAACAGTACTATCTAAAAAAAAAAAAAAAAAGTTTTATAATATATGCTATTAATGATATTTATAATAATAAGTTATAAAATCTATATAATCTATATAAAAATAAATTATAAAATTGCAATAATAAATTAACTAAAATTTACTTTATAATAAATTATAAAATCTAATAATTATATTTAAACAACAATATCTAATAGATAGCTAAATAAGAATATTTATAATAATAAATAAATCTATATACAAATAAATATC
>NC_061166.1:50297674-50367674 GCF_022113875.1 Hydra vulgaris | reverse complement strand
CGAATGTCAAGCAACGAATCAACATGTTTGTTGGCTTTATCAGGTAGAACGCAACTAGTGGAATCAAGAGATGATATTGATAAAAAGTTCTTAGCAAACAATTCAGCTTTGACCTTATTTGAGGTGATAAAATCTGAACTATATAAGAGAAGTGGAATAACAGACTTGTCCTTATTATTGATACTATTAAAGATTCTCCAGAAGTCACAAGAGCCTAATTTTTGAGATGAAATAGAAGATTACATGGCCTGAGAATAGCTTCTAGCAATAGTAAACAGACGTCTGTTTTCTTGATAAAATGTTTTGCTGATAGATATGGAAGTAATGGTTTTGATTGAAAATTGCAGCAGCACAATGTGAGGAAAACCATGGAGAAGAGCGAGGCATGATCATGGAGAAAAGTGAGGCATGAATCCAGAGACGGAATAAAAGATTCCAAGCCAGCCTGAATCCAAAAAGTTAAGTAAGAAGCACATTTGTCAGCAGGAAGACAAAAGATTTCTACCTAAGAGCCATCACAAAGAAAATTACGGAAAAAGTCCCAGTCAGCTTTAAGGTAGTTGTAAAAGGCACAATGATAGGGGGTTCTGATAAAGAAGAATGATGTAATAGTTTTAGAGAGATCAAACAATGATCACAAGCACCTAATGTGGAGAAACGGAGCACTGACTAGGATAAGTCGGCAAATGCTAACTAGGCAGTTAGCAAATTTCAAAAAACGAGGGCTTTTTTTTTTCTGTATATATATATATATATATACATATGTATGTATATATATATATATATATATATATATATATATATATATATATATATATATATATATATATATATATATATATATATATATATATATATATATATGTATATATATATATATATATATATATATATATATATATATATATATATATACGTATATATATATATACATATATATATATATATATGCATATATATATATATATATATATATATATATATATATATATATATATATTCAATGGCTGATGATTGCCATATAGGCATGAAACTTAAAGTACCATATGGGTAATTCAACAATGGGTATTCAATGGCTGATGATTGCCATATAGGCATGAAACTTAAAGTACCATATGGGTAATTCAACAATGGGTATTCAATGGCTGATGATTGCCGTATAGGAAATAATCTACCTCTTAACCTTGGAAATCAAAAAAGAATTAAAGCCTTGAGAAAAAGGAAGAGAATTAAAGTGAACACTTAAAAAAATTGTAAGTTGTATGAGTCAGTATAATATGAAAATAAAAAAGAATTACAAATCACAGATGTTTGAAGAAAAAACAAAATAAATATTGTTTTACCTTATGAAAACCTATTTAAAAAAAAAAAAAAAAAAACACAAATTTAAATATGATTATTTATATATAATATAACTCTCCCTAGTATTTCACATTTTTTCTAATAAAAATGTAAACAATTAACCAAAATAATGTTACATTTATTACAAAATGACAGCTGTAACGCCAACATCGATTTGCCGCTAGTTTTCACTTACTTGCTTTATTCCCTCACTAATATAAAGAGTATTATTTCATAAACAAGCAATAACTATAACATTTAATAAACAATATTTGTATGTTTCTTTTATAAAAACTTAAAAAGATTAATTACATAGAGTATTTATTGCATAACAAGGTCAATTCATTCAAAAAATTAATATATATTTTTTCTTGTTCTACTCTTACTTTTCAAATCAAGTTTTTTTGCGTGATTATTATTATGTTATTATCCGCCAGGGTTGCTTTTTAAAAACTTCTTTTTGTTTTATTATTTAAAATATTTTATAAATAATGCAATTTTACTGTTATTTGAAATGAAAAAATTTAAAGTTAGCATTGGCATTACCACATTGGTAGTTAGCAGAAAAGTGATTTTTTTTCGATTATGCAATAAAAAGCGATAAAAAATTGCATTGAATTGCACTCAATTTTTCGATAAAAAGTAACTCACAATATAATGTCCAGTCATTCACTCAAAAATGACAGCATCACGGTTACCTAACTAAATATCACATTTGTAACTAAGCGCCCCTGATTTCTTGTCTAACTATTGAAATTTACCGCATTCCCAAAATTAATTGAATTGTGATAATGCCGGTGCTTTAAGTTTAAAGCTCATATAGTTTAATCGCTTTGAAAATTATATTAAGTAAACGTAAGCGGAGGAGAAACTGAAATTAGAGTTTAAAATGTTAACGTTTTTATTTAAAAATGCTAAGCGTTTCATATTTTAATTCAATCAAAGCGTACTTTTTACATTATAATCCAATTGTAACATATTCCATATTTCATCCAAATGAATTTGAATAAAGCATTCTGATTGACTGAAAACACATTTGTAATGTGTTTTAAAAGTCATTTTTCAAATGTTGGTTTTCCTAAGCGACATTAATAACATAAAAAATTTTATTATCATAATTTTCATAACAAATTTTATCACAAAACAGTGAGACAATAATTAACAAAAAGTTATTTCAATTTATTTATTTAGGTACTAATATAAATTTGTTTGGGTGCTAATATAAAATTGTTAGGTCAAGGTTGGCAATTATTTTACTTAAATATAAAAAATTTTTATCCGTTAAAAAAAAAAATTTTCCTTTATTCAGGAAATACTCCATTTCTTTAATAAAGATAAAAAGATTATAAAAATAAAAATATTAAGAATATCTTGACAAACGCATTGCTAAATATCATAACTCTCTGTAAAGACTAAAAAGTAGAAAATAAAATATAGCAAAAACATTAGCTCAAAAATATAACCTTTTTTGTCTAAAAAATACAAAATAAATTTTATAGTTTAAATTTTAATAGTTCAGTTAACTAAAGATGACAGGTATGTTTCTATATAAACCTTGTGCTGACCTGTCAATCTTTAGTTTACTGAACTATTAAATTTAAATTAAAAAGTTTATTTTCTACTTTTTAGTACAAAAAAGATTATATTTTTGAGCAAAAGTTTTTGATATATTTTATTCTATATTATGAAGCTTACTTCAGCTTTTTACCAGTATTTTAAAATTGAAATAAATTAAAACACCGGAGCATGCTAAACTTCAAAATTTATAAAAATAACAGCAAACAGTTAATTATTACTAACTGTTTGTTGTTATTTTTATAAATTTTGTTTTATTATTAGACTTAATTAATATTAAGTCTAATAATAAAAAAACATCAGGCCTACAATAATATTTATATGCATATTTCAATATTCAAATTTTTAATATTTGGTCCCATTTGTCTCGTGTTCTTAACATTTGAAAATTTTAATAGCAAAAGAATTTTCTTGAAAAACTTTGAAAAAGCATTTTTTTTTCATATATATTACATATTATTACATATATATTATTATGACTTTTTCAAAAAAAATTAAATACTTCAAATAAAAAATCATCTTTAAATTTAAGATTTGATCTTGATTTTGCTTTGTTTTTTTAAACAATTAAATCCTTAAATTTCTTAAACTTTTTATCAATACAGTCTTTTTCTTCTTGCAACTTTCTCTTTTTTATTTTGATGAATCTTTGTAATGTGAATAAAGCATGTTTACACTTTTGATTATTGATTTTGTTATTTCCACATTGCAAAGGCCATCAATGTTGAGAATTCTATCATAAACTTGTCTTTGCGCAACCACAGAGCTCTTGTGCATATTTTCTATAAAAGCATCTGAATTGATAGAAAACATTTTCAAACTGTGCATTACTATGTGACAAAGACAAATTTGTACACTTCAAATAAGTCATTGAAATTCTTAAAAGAACAGGTTTAAAAAAAAACATCTAACCTATCCTTATAAACGCTATAATTGTTAAATTCTTATCTATGGATGCTTTTCTCAAGAATGCATAAATCGTGATACTAATTATTGACCTATGAGCTATTCTAGCATTAATTCTTTTTGATTCATGAAGTATTGTGAGTAAATCAGTCATTAATTTCATTAGTCGAAATTAGAACATATAATAATGGGTTTAAAGCTGAGATAGCTCTTGTAAGTTTATATTTTAAAGTCTGACTGAAAAGTCTTAATAATGGCTCTGCAATTAAAACCAAATATTCAAGAAGGAGCAATTTTAGCATGCATTAGAAGATTATTGTCAGCATCAGTAACAATGCTTACAGTATAATTATTAGGTAGTTTAGACTGCATGACATAAAACTTCACATTATTATGAATATCTATTTAGATACAGATATAGTTACATTACATTTTAAAACCATCTTGTTAAACAAAAGTTCAGAGGAATTTATCACTTCTGAAATTTATTTGATAATTTACCCTACGAACAAGACTGTCATGAAAAAATTTATAAAAACTTCAAAATACTGGAAGTATTTCAAGTAGGTCATAAAAAGGTGAAATTTTTATGACCAACTGGAAATACACCATGTACAACATGTAGGCCACATGACCTCATTTCAAAAAAAGATGTTATCATAACTTTTTTGAAGATTTAGGAAAAGATGTTTCAAACTTTTTATCAAATTCATAATTTAGATTATCAAAAACCTTCCAATTCACATTGGTCCATCCATAGAAGTTTGTAAAACTTTAGCTCCAAGATTTTCTTTTAAAGCACTTGTTAAATCTTTGCACAAATCAAAATCTTGTATCACATGGTTGCAACATCCCAACAACAAATGCAAATATCTATTTGAACAACTTCATTCAAAGATTCATCAAAACATACAATTACGAGTGTAGAGCTAATGGAAATATGGGAAAAATACAATGTGTGATATTATAGGCTACTTTAGTTTTCTCAATACTCATTTTTTTAGCTATAAAACTGTCAGAAAACATAGGCTGAAACAGTTATCTTATTTTTGAAAATGATTTGTAAGAAAAATGCTTCTGACTAATGATTAGTGTCCAAAGTATTTCAGAACATGTTATGTCATTTTGAGCCATAAACAAAGAGAAAGTTGGTACTGTTGTGCTGGAAGAATATGTTGAAATTATTTGTTGAGAAGATCAGGCTTTAAGTTGATTATTATACTATTAAAGTTGAAACTATTGGTTGAGAAGATTGAATTGAGAATACTGTTGTGCTAGAAGAATTTGTTGAAACTATTGGTTGAGAAGATTGGGCTTTAAGTTGATTATTATACTATTAAAGATTACTATTATACTATATTATAAACAAAAGAACTTTAAGTAATAATAACAATCATATTTTATTATTCTGTATAGTTTTACAAGTGTATATCAAAATAAATAGAGATTTTTCATTTGATTGATACTTGTGTGTGTTTTCTGGAAGTTGTAAAAAAATTTAAAAAAGTAAAAAAAAAAAATTTTGAAAAAAAGATTTTTTTGGAAAAATCTTTTTGAAAATTCTCTGACTTTTTTACAACTGACAGAAAATCATTTCTGATGAGTCATTAATAATGAAACTCAGTGTAAAATAAATAAAATATTATATATATATATATATATATATATATATATATATATATATATATATATATATATATATATATTACTTTATATGTTTTAATAAAAAAGAAATACCTTCATCTTTTTTATTCAGTTCATACTTTGAGTGACTTTTTTTTTGGGGTCCAGCATTTTTAAACAGAAAGATTATCAAAAGATTACAAGGAACTACAATTATTGCAGTGGCCACCGATGTTTTCATTTCGTTTATTGAAAGTGTCATGGGACCTAAAGAAATTGACGGAGAAGGGGGTCCTGTGGCTAAAAAAAAAAGTTGGACAAAATTAAAATATCTACTATATTCACTGAAAAAATAGTTTGTGAATATAAAAATAATAATAATAACTGTGTTTTAAAGCTGAGTTGAACAAAAGAATATACTTAAGTATGGCAAGAGAACTTTAACTTTATATAATTAAATATAAAGTCAAAATAATAAATAAAAGATAAGATTAATAAGATATTAACTTAAAAATATAAAATAAGATTATAATTTATACTGTTAAATAAGATTACGCCTAAATTATTGACATTTAATTATTAATGTACTTTAACAATTTTCAAAAGTCATCATAAAGGTAATAAAAGGTAATCATCATCATTAATGAAAAAAATAATCAACAATTTAATGTCAAATTTTTTTAGTATTTAAAAAAATGCTTTTATAACTGGTTTTACAACTTTTTATTTTTTTGTTCTAGTTAATTTCTGAAACTATCAAGTAAATTAGGATTTTCATTTTAAAAATCAAAGTTAATAATTGGATTATTAACTTCAGTTTTAAAAAATGAAACTTCTAATTTACAAGCTATAAATGATTTAAATTAAGAAATGACTTTAGCAATGGAAGCTGGAGTGATTTAAGTAACCTGGAATGGCAGGAGGAGAATCACCATTAGATTTAAGAGTTGAATTAAAAGAAATTTTTTTTAAAAATAATTCTGCTTTATTATTGGGAGCGATCAGACCAATGAATAAGTAATGGAATGTTCAATTTGCCTTTGCTTATGACAATAGAGCCAAACTTATGAGATGATTGATGCAAGATTTAGTAAACTGATGCAAGATTTAGTAAACTGGGAAAGACTTGAATTAAAACCAACAAGAAGGAATTAAAACTTCTACACCTGCATGAATCCAGGAGGTAACATAGGAGGTGCATTTATAAGCATAGAGAGAAAAGACTCCAACCCAAAGACTGTCATGAAGAAAATCACACAAAAAAAAATGCCAGTCATCATTAAGGTAGTGATTATAGGTCCAAAAAAGAAGTCAGCGACGAAATATCATTGTATGGTCGGAGTTACCTTATAGAGAACAGACAAAAACTGAACACAAGCTAAAAGACAAATTAAGAAGTAAAGGTAAATGATTAAGGTCTGGAAAATGAGTTTCAAAGTTAATTATCTGAATTAGAGTTTGAGAAACACAGAAGCTGTGAGTTTTAGTGCCAGCAGGGTCAGTGGTGACATAGCTAAGCTATTCAGTGTAAAGAGCATTAAAGGCATTAATAAAAACAGTATTAGCTGAGGGATAAAGAGAAAGTGCGTGGTCAGAAACTAAATCTAAAAGAGTGCAGTTTTAAAAGGAAGGAGAATGATAAAAAATAAAGAGAAAGGTGACAAAGTGAAATGGTGCCAAGGGAAAGCATATAAAAGAATGGTCAAATAATTAAAACCTGATTTTTCAACAAATTGGTGAATTAATGTATAAGTAAATGCCCAAGTCAAGCATGTGACTATTGGAGTCTTGCAAATCAAAGGATAATAGCTATCAACTAAAAAAAATCTAAAGATCTCAAAAAAAAATTCAAATTTGTCTAACAAAGAGCAAGTAAGTCTGATGAAATATACCTGATGAAGTAAGATACAAAAGATGGAAAGGTAATTCAATGATCATGATTGTTTATAAAAAATATAATGAAACAGTTAGGTGGTAGCAATTGTTTTTTTATGCTTAATATTTTTAGGTAATTTTCATGATTTATTTATGTTAAGGAGAACTTGACTCAATCATGCATCAATCACCTTCATGGTAATGGCACCTTCATGGCAATGAGCTATGCAATTACTTCTAACCTGCTTAACCTAAAGTTGTAATTTAGAGCCTCTTATGTAGCCTTGACAATGCACACCAAAAGCACTAACAGGGATGCCATATATAAAATATGGCACAGTTAATACTTTTTTTTTTTTTTAGAACAAGCCTCACTATATATTTCAATAAATTAATTTTTACAAATCAATAGTTTACGTGTACTTAGTTTAATATTACTGTACACTAATGGCTAATAATGACGTTTTTAAAAAATTGTATTTATAAAATATATTGCTGGCTATTAAACCATACATTTAAATAATGTAATCAAGTCTATCTTACCACTGAGCTACTAGGGGCTTGCTCATGGTCGTTGTTAAAAATATACAACCTGTATAATAAGATATATTAATAGCAAATTTAGTAGTATTGTTAAGCATTGTAAATTTAAAATGCATTATTGTAAAAGATAACTCATATAAGACTCTGACCGAAGTACCTTAAATTAAAGATGTTTATGGTCATCATTGATAGATAATAGCGAGTGATACACATAAATATTTATTACAGATCAAAACAGTTTGAATTATACGAGGTATTTTAGTTTTTTTTTTCAATTTGAAATGATTAATTATTGTTTTGATTTCTATATTGTTGGATATTATTTCATTATAAAGGTAAATTGTGAAAATTTTGTATTTTTTATTGGCAATGTTAATTAATCTGTTTCTCTTGTGGTTTATCTGTTTATATTAATTTGTAAAATATTATCTGAAAAATGTGATGACACTAACCCAAATTTATATCTAAGCATGAATAGAATATGTTGATTATATATGAATATATTGACATTAACTTAGTAAACATTTAATTGCATTTAAGGTTTTTAGTAAATGTTCAGCATGGGTAAATTTATCTTGTAAACTAGTCTTAATTTGTGTTTTTTTTTTATGTGAAGAGAATTTAATATGGATTTGTGGATACTTTCCCACATAATATTTGTGGGTACTTGCCCACACAGTATTTGTGGGTACTTGCCCATATAATATTTGTGGGTACTTGCCCACATAATATTAGCATTCATAAGATAACTGTGGATAAAGGAAAAATTTTTAAATTATCTTGTGGCACCATAGATATTATTTTGTAGATAGATTTTGTAGACAGATTTTATGTTGTAGAGTTCCCCTATATTTTTTGAAGTGTTGGTGTTAAAGGTATTTATATGGGTTTTCCAAAATATGCATTTGTCAGTTCTTTCAATGTTTATACTGACTATTTATATATGAGGGAAGTATATTTAAGTTTTGTTGTATATAGATGTATATAAGTATATTTTTTGTTTTTTAAAATGAAACAATTGTATAAAGTTTTTTCACTATTTCGTGATTGCTTGTTTACTTTCAACCAGATGTTCGGATTTTTAAACTCATTGTTCATACATTCAAAAAATTGGTGTTGACATCGAAGAATGAAAAAAGTTAGTGTTTTTTGTAAACAATATTACATCAAACTTTTTTTGAGGCTTTAACAAAACCATTAATATATAACAGAAAAAGTCCAAAAATGAAACCGCGAGAAACACAACACATTCTACTTTTACTAATTTTGGAGATTTATCTTTATCCGAAATAAAACATTGTTGTCTGTTACAAAGGTAGTTCTTAAACCAATCAAGAGTGATGTTTTTTATCCCATAGCTTTCCATTTTTTAAAGTAAAATGTTATAGTTACAGTGTTAAACACTTTTGACAGGTCATTCTTAATACAAATTTTTATATTTTAGACTAATTAATTAGTTTTAAAATATCGTGTTTAGTTGCTCTTGGAGGCTAAACTGTTATTTATTGACAATTTTATTTTCAGTTAAATACTTGCATAACCTGCTATATATTACTCTATCAAGAATCTTAGAGATGGTAGGAAATACAGAGATTTGTAGTAATTTAATAAGTATAATTCATTGTTTTAAATACTTTGAGGTTATTTTTTGTCTATTGTAAAGATGTTTAATACTACATTACTTAAAATATTATCTAAACCTGAAGTTTGATTTAATTTTGAGGAGTGTTTTTGTTCCCAATTATTTCTTTTATGTTTCATATTTTTTTAATGCCACCAGCTGCATTTTTTATTTGTTTTAAATAAGTTTTTTTGAAAAGAAAATTTTTGTAAGTAGTGAAGTTTTTATTTATTTTATTCCTTAAGAATTTGATGTAAAAAAAAGTTTTTGCTTTTTTTGAAATTTTTTTTATGCCACTAGTGATCCATGAACATTGTAAATATTTTGATTTTATTTGCTGGTCTATAACTAGGAAGTGATTATTATTGTGCTTTAAGAATACTGTTAAGACTCATTATAGGTGTGTCAAGGTTACATTTTTGATACACTTTTTCCGCCTGCTGAAAGTTTTTAAATTGTTGGAAATTTATTAATCGTTTATGGATGTTGATTTTAGATTTACTAGTTTTAGTATCTTGGAAAAGTGAAAAGTATATTGGAAAGTGATTGGATATATCTATCTTGTTTATTACCGCTTTTAGTGATGAATTGTTAATTAAATTAGTCAATTTATTGTCTATTACACTGATTAAATTTGATGTTACTTATTTCAATTTGTTTATTAATGGGAAAATATAATGTTGGAACATGTTGTCAAAAAAAATCATGGTATCAGAATCTTTATTGAACTGTAAACAATTTAGGTTTATATCACCTTTTTACTTGTAGAGTGAAACTTCATGCAAAATAGCCCACAACTAAAATATTGTTTTTTTCAAGAAACATTTTAGATATTGATCTGAAATTTCCAAAAAATGCTTTTCTCATACATTTGTACAAAATCAAACAGTTTCACCAAAATCTAGATGTTCCATGGAAGATGTTCCTCATAAGGAACCTCATAAAAATTTGCTTTATTTGACATGGAACGACCCTATTATCCCAAAATCTTGCTTTGCAAAAAAACAAACTAGAACAATAGTTAGGATGATTAACTTGGTCTGGATTTCTTTCTGCAATAATATAGATAATAGAGAATAATATTTTGTGCTCTTTGTTGTTTTTTAGAAAAATTTGTTTTAATTAATTAGAAAATTTTATTATATCACCCTCAGGTGGTCTATAGCAGTAGGCACCAAAATATTTTTAAATTTTGGATTTAGTACTTTAATTGTAAAAACCTCACCATCGGCATGGGAGCTCAAAAGATTGTCTCTAAATTTAGGTGTTAGATCATTTAGAATAAAGGTTATAATTTACAGTTTTGAAGTTTTTTTCTGTAAGTTTGTAATTTGGGATTTAAAGAATTGAATTCTTGATAATTTTTTAGAAGTTTTTGTTATGAAAAATCATGATGAATGAATTTTATTGTTGATTAAACTTCTTATATTGAATAAATAAAATATATATTATATATAAAATATAAATAAAATATATAAAATTAATAGGATAAATCATTAAAAGAAATTTGACTTTGGAAAGTGATAATTTGTTGCTCCTGAATAATATGAAGTAGATTGGAAAAAAATGTTTCAATTCCTTTAAGTTTCTTTCTTTGTCAAGAGGGGCCTTAAATCACCAAATTTGTATATTTTAAATAAAGAATTTTTATAAATAAAAGTATTAATTTAGATTTTGGGTGTTAACTCTGGAATACTTACCAGCTGCACGAAGATCTTTTGCTTTGGCAAAAAAACCTTCAACCCTACTGTTTTCTTCAACCTTATTTAATTATTTACAATTGAACAGATATAGAAAGAGTGATATATAAATAGAAGGAGTTTTAGTAATGAAGCTAGTAGTCATTTTTAACAATAGATATCAGAATGAATGTAAGCCAAACTGTCTATCAACACAAAATATTGCAATAAAAACAGTACACAATGACAAACAATAACACCAGTGGAGTAGGCAGGATTTTTGTTGTTTCAGATATATGAAATTTAAAACCTGAAATCTTTGTTAACTTATTGGCTGTGCATTCTGGGTAAGAAAAGCAAACTTATTCTAAACATATCCTAAGCTCCAACAGCATTCTTTTTTTTTGTAAAATATTTTATTTTGATAAACATGAACTTAAGTTTGGTTGAAAGTGTCATCTGAAGCATCAAAAAATCCTTTCTACGCTACTGAATAACGCATAGTATAAGATTTTTGTTAATCAGTAACAACATATATTAATAATAATATCAAATATATTAATAATCAACGTAAAGTTTTTAAATTTAAAAAACTTAAAAACTTTTTGTTGATTATGGAGAAAAAGCAGAAAGTGTAATACTATTTAATGTGTAGACTGAACTTTTTTTCATTTTTTTTACAAAAACCACTCATTAGTGAAAAAATGCTTTTTTACCATTCCAAGAAATAATGCAAAAGGTATTATCAATTTCTCAAGTCCATTATTCTCAGAATAAATCTAAACTTTTTATATTATTACAAAAATTAGGTTCTAAAGGTTTTTTAGGTCTAAAAGTTTTTGGAAAATCTTTAGTGTCATTAACAAAGGTAAGTTGAACATCTTAGCTGCATTCCAGCTACATCTCAGCTACATCCCAGCTACATAAGTCTGATTTTATTACATCTATTAACCTTTAATATACTTTTTATGATTTTATTACATCTATTACTTTTTCTATTTGGTGGTGTACCAAGGTAGTACACCACCAAATATTTTTTTTACTTCAAAAAAAAAAGTGAATTTTTGATATCTGAAGTTGAACTTTTGAACAACTTGTGGACAACCTTGTGCACAGTCTTCCAAAAGTGTTTTTCTTTAACACTCTCTAAAATGTGTAACAAATGTATTAAACCTTATTTTTCTTAAAAAATTAAAAAGTTGTATCTGTTGTTCCAACTTTAAAAATATCTTGAAGATCTTTTTGATATCATTAACTCCCAGTCCCCCAACCTTCTTATTTTCAGTAGCATAGTTAAAAATCTTCTAATATTTCATCAATAGTCTAACAAACTCTCTAACACTTAACAGAAATTCTTCTTGTTCTTGGTGGTTTTTTATTTGCAGTTTATTTGTAATTATGCATTTTATTTGTAATCATGCTATTGTATGATTCTATTATGTGTTATATGGAATCGCTTAGGTAAAGGCTCTTGACATATCTAAGGTTTTTCATAAAATCTGGCATACTTCTAACCATGTGCAAAATAGCTGCACATGGTTAGAATTTTTATTATTTGTTGGACCTGGAAAAGACCTGTATTCTCCACTTTTTACAACTGATTCCATTCTTCAGCTCATCTCAAATCTCATAGTTTGCATTGTATGGAATCTACTTTTTACTACTGATTCCATTCTTCAGCTCATCTCAAATCTCATAGTTTGCATTGTATGGAATCCACTTTTTACTACTGATTCCATTCTTCAGCTCATCTCAAATCTCATAGTTTGCATTGTATGGAATCCACTTTTTACTACTGATTCCATTCTTCAGCTCATCTCAAATCTCATAGTTTGCATTGCATGGAATCCACTTTTTACTACTGATTCCATTCTTCAGCTCATCTCAAATCTCATAGTTTGCATTGTATGGAATCCACTTTTTACTACTGATTCCATTCTTCAGCTCATCTCAAATCTCATAGTTTGCATTGTATGGAATCCACTTTTTACTACTGATTCCATTCTTCAGCTCATCTCAAATCTCATAGTTTGCATTGTATGGAATCCACTTTTTACTACTTATTCCATTCTTCAGCTCATCTCAAATCTCATAGTTTGCATTGTATGGAATCCACTTTTTACTACTGATTCCATTCTTCAGCTCATCTCAAATCTCATAGTTTGCATTGTATGGAATCCACTTTTTACTACTGATTCCATTCTTCAGCTCATCTCAAATCTCATAGTTTGCATTGTATGGAATCCACTTTTTACTACTGATTCCATTCTTTACCTTATTAAATGTCATAGTTCGCATTGTATGGAATACTGTTGTCATATTTGGGTTAGTTCTTCTAATAAAAAAGGCATTACAAATGAAGTTTTTTTTTTTCTTTTTTCAACATCTTCACTTCCAACTAGGCTGCAAGCAACCACTATTAGAGTTAGAAGCTACTGGAAGAGAAAAGATGAAGTTTTTAAAGCAAGATAACGATTAACAGACGACTTAAAAGATTGCAAATTATATGAATCAGGCAACAAGATAAAGAGGGCAAACTCCAAAGAACTGAAGTTCAAGGAAAAAAACTAGGCAATAAGAATTTTTAGAGCACTAGGAACAATCACAGTAAAAGGATGAAACTTCATGAATAGTTGTTGTTTGCAATGTAGAAAGATTGCTTGCATCCTTGTTGAATATAAGTTTGTTTACACAAAAAACAAAAAAATATTTTATTTACAACTTAACAGTAAACTGCTTTTTTTTTAAGTCTTCAAAGCTAAATAATAGTTTATAGATATTAAAAGTTAAAATATTATTACCATTATTTTCATTAAAATAACTTAAAGTTCAAATAAATTATAAATTAATATATTAAAAATTTAAACAATCTATTAAAACATTCATGCAAAAAAAACTTTTATTACCTGTTTTATAGAACATAGCATTAGCAACCATTGATGTCATTAATAATGACATACATGTGGCTAGACGTTGACATCTAGTAAAAGTGCTATGACAAGGTCTTGTAAATATTGATAACCAAATATGTCCATCATAAAAGTTCTTTATCATAGTTACAAAAAAAAGATAATTAAATTCTGTAATATCTTCTTGGGATGATGGTTGAATTTTTCTTATAATAGCGCCATCTTCTTCAGTGACATCTAACCATTGATTACAAATAAAATTAGTTAGCGTTTGTGTTTGCATGTCACGAACCTAAAGAAAGATAAACTTTAATTATCACTAAAATACTAGTGTTTTAGTGATAATTAAAGTTATTTCATGTTAATATAAAATACATTTTATTGTCAAAATAATTGCATCTGACTATAACTTTTGTATCAAAATATTTAAATTTTATTATAGTAGAAATAGCAATTGTATGATTGTTGAAAAAAGTTATAAACTTGTAAAACTAGAGACCTTAGCTCATTGGAGTTTTTATGGTATTTGTGAAATAAAGAAAGGAACAATGTAAGTAAAGGTTTAATGCTGGCTACAGTCATTTAAATTACCATCTATAGCGTCTTTACTTTTATATGTCTAAGTTTATTCTCTATTTTTTTGCAAAAGAACTATGGCATTGTTAAAAGATCCAAAATATGACAAAAGTTCAGCATTCAAGGATGTAGTTGATACCTCAAAACAAAAAAGCAAAAAAGTGATTTATACAAAAACAAGTTTAAAATGAAAAACCTCAAGAAAATAATGAAAAAATGAAGAGAAGTCATCAGCTGCTGATTTTGTAACTAAATGAAGAGAAGTCATCAGCTGCTGATTTTGTAACTAAATGAAGAGAAGTCATCAGCTGCTGATTTTGTAACTAAATGAAGAGAAGTCATCAGCTGCTGATTTTGTAACTAAATGAAAAGAAGTCATCAGCTGCTGATTTTGTAACTAAATGAAAAGAAGTCATCAGCTGCTGATTTTGTAACTAAATGAAGAGAAGTCATCAGCTGCTGATTTTGTAACTAAATGAAGAGAAGTCATCAGCTGCTGATTTTGTAACTAAATGGGTGATTTCCAAGAATTATTAATAAAAAAAGATTATTGAAAAGACATTAAATATTGCCTACCATATGTGGCCATAAGAATAATTCTTATGACCATAAAAATATTTCTGATGACCATAAGAATATTTCTGATGACAATAAAAAGAAATCTGTGAGAGAAAAATTGTTTTACTTAAGTTTAAATTCTAAAAAAGTTTAAAAAAAATAAAGAATTTTCAAATTCTAAAAAACACTAAACAACTAAAGAATATTTGTTAATTAGCAACAAGTAGAATTAATTAAAAAAAAAACTTGTTAAATATTACTTTTTTATAGTTAAATATACAAATGTGATTTGATTAGAAACCTGATTTTTTTATCAATTTTTTATTGTTTTATAATATTTAATTATTTTGATTATCAATTTCTATTAAATTTTGATTTGTATCAAAAGAATAAGAAAACCATGGAAGAAAGACATGAATTAAAACTGACAAGAAGTAATAAAAAAGTTTTCCTGAATCTAAAAAAATTGCAGATTTTTAGCACAAATCATGAACATAGTATAAAAAACAAGTGCCGAAAAAAAAAAAATTTTAGTTTGACTTTACTATTCTACCAATTCTATTATTATACCCCCTTAATTAAAAATTATTCTACAAAGGTTACCCCCAAACACTTTTATCCTTTTGGTTTTTACCAATATAAATAATAAATAGATATATCAGAGAATTTTAAATAAAATGAAATATGTCTAAAAACCTAAAAATGAATAAGGGAAAACTGAGAACAGCGATACAAGCTATTTTATGAGAACGACTAGATATATGTTAAAGAAACGCAACTTGATATATGTTAGAGAAATGCAACTAGATATATGTTAGAGAAACACAAATAATAGAGCTCGAGTGATTGAATAGTTTTAAGTCATGGGTTAAATTTTAGTAAGAATACTGACATCCTGGGTCAAATGGCCTGGCTGGGTAAAGCCTAAAGGTTTAAGCCATAAAGTCACTATGGGTCATTTTTAAGAGTCACTTCATTTATTACCATAGACTTAAAAGTTGCCCAAAATCAAGAATATTAGCAATAGAATAAAGAAAACATTCGTCAACAACATCCAAAAGAAAGTTGTTGTCTAAAATTCAGAAGATTCTAATTCACAAAGACAACAGAAAACCCAAAAATAGGACCAACCATCTTAATTAGTAATGAAGTAATGTAGGAAAAGATAAAAAATATTTAAAACCTGAACACTTAGAAGAAACCATCCTGGAGAGTCTCCACCATTATTATGCCATATTGCCACTTCTTTTAGGTCACCAATATCAGCTGGTAATGCTATGATAAAAATATCAGTTTCTGATTTTTGAAAACATTTTCGATTAGGACTGTACAATTTTCTTGGTCCTGATTCTCCTCTGCTTCCTATAAAACAAGTTTTAAATAACTTTAGATGTTCATTTTGATGTTAAGGAAAAAAATAATTTTTATAGTTAAAAGGAAGAATATATATTTCTCACTGTTTTCTTTGAAACAAAACAAAAAAATTATTAATTAATGCTTCAAATAGTAAATTTTTTGTTTGTTTATCTTTTTTTTTTTTTTTTTTTTTTAACTTTATTCACCTCCTCAAGGCCGAGAAGGCCACTACAGACGAGGAGGCTACTTAATAGTGGTTATAACCCTCTCTCAACTCTATAACTCCGAAACACGAACCTTGACGAACAAGGCCGCTGCGTGGAGAAACAAGTTGAGCGCGGTACTACCAGGGACGTGGTGGGGATCAATCTCGAAACCTCTCGCTTATGAAGCGAGTGTTTTACCACTACACCACTGCCGCATAAAACAAATTTTCATAAAACAAAGAAAATTGTGTAATACTAATAAATATTACACTGAATAACAACCCAAAAAAATCTTGTTTGATGATTACATTTTCTAAAGCAGTTTTTCATGCTGATTACAAATCTGAAAACTGTTTTTCTCTATCACGTCAGGTTTTTAAGATATTAACATAAACATACATTTTTTAATCCCTTATTGTTACGAATGAATAAGAAAATAGAGTTTAGTTTACTAAGTTAATAACAGATGGCAACACTAAACATATTCTTTTGATATTTTAAATTGATATATTCTGTTTTGAAAATAGGTCTTTAGTGTACTTAATTTGTAACTGTATGTTTATTAATGAGTTGTGTGTTTATTATGAGTTATACTATTCCTATATATTTGCTATTTTTTTTCAGTGAAAACAATGGCGTCTAGAGGCTGCATCAATTCACCAGACTTGTTTTGTTATGTGTGCGGCTATCTCACAGACAAAGGCCACTGAAAGACATTTACACCATTTCTGAGAAAAGCTTATGAACTATACTTTGATTCAAAGGTTGACAGCGGCAAGTCATGGGCACCACAGTTCATTTGTTTGACATGTGCATGCAACTTACGGGGTTGGATAAGGAATGCTAAAAATAACAACCATCTGGCATTTGGAGTTCCTATGATATGGCGTGAGTCAAGCAACCACATCACTGACTGTTATTTCTGTTTGACAAATGTCACAGGTTTCTCATACAAGACTCGTTCATCTGTGAAGTATCCAGATATTCCCTCGGTTTCAAAACCAATTCCACATGATCCAGTCAGTTGTCCAATACCAACATCACTTACAGAATACAGAGTCGATGATGCAACACAAGAAGAAAGTTCGTCTTCCAGCAACATGGCAGACTCTGACTACAATCCTGATGATGATGAAATTCATTTGATTAATAATGATGATCTTTGCGACCTTGTACCGGACCTGGCACTAACAAAAGGTCAAGCTGAACTGCTAGGTTCACGTCTGAAAGAGTTTAATTTGCTATCACCAGGTACAAGAACTTCACAATTTCGACATAGACACAAAGAACTCGTGCAGTTCTTTGCAATGAGTGACAATATGTGCTACTGCACTGACATCCAAGGTCTTATGTCAAGCCTCGGTGTAGAACATAAGACTGAAGCATGGCGTCTATTTATTGATTCCTCCAAGGCAAGTTTGAAGGCTGTATTATTACACAATGGAAACATGTATGCATCAGTACCGGTTGGTTATTCTACTCATCTAAAAGAGACGTACGAAACCATGTCGCTACTTCTTGAAAAAATTTGCTATCGCGATTACAATTGGAATATGTGTGGTGATTTAAAAGTGATCACTATTCTCATGGGAATGCAGACAGGGTACACCAAGTACTGCTGCTTTATCTGCGAGTAGGACAGCAGAGATAGGAAGCACCACTATATAAATAAGAATTGGCCCATTAGAGATAAAATGGAGCCAGGTAGTAAAAACGTCCTGCATGTGCCATTGGTTGAGCGTGAAAAAGTTCTTATGCCTCCACTTCATATAAAGCTGGGGCTCATGAAAAACTTCGTGAAGGCATTAGACAAAAACTCAGATGCTTTTCGGTACCTATGCAACAAGTTTCCAGAGTTGAGTTATGCGAAAGTGAAAGAAGGTGTATTCATAGGTCCACAAATAAAGAAGATCATAGCAGACAGTCACTTCGAAGATTTACTCAGCAGAACTGAAAAAAAAGCATGGTTGGCATTTAAGTCTGTTGTAGCCAATTTCCTTGGAAATAATAAATCTCCTGACTATGTAAATATTGTGCAGAAGTGCATTAGTGCGTACAAGTTAATGGGTTGTAACATGTCCTTCAAGATTCATCTCCTCGACTCACATCTCGACTTCTTTCCAGAAAACCTAGGTTCTGTTAGTGATGAACATGGTGAACGTTTCCATCAGGACATCTCGGTGATGGAGTCACGCTATCAAGGCCGATGGAGTGCAGCAATGTTAGCCAACTATTGCTGGATGCTTCAGCGCAACATGCCAAATTGTCAGCACAAACGCAAGTCTACAGCCAAGAAATTCAAACCAAACTAACTTTTAATTTAAGGAACTTTACGTTATACCTATGTATTTTACAAGTGTATTATATTTTAAACTATGTGTATTTATGTTAAGTAGTACTCTATTCAGCGATATATGCTCTACTGTAACTTGCCTGCGAGTTGTTTGCTTTGATACAATATTAAACATATATAAATGGTCAATGCCAAATAACTCAACAATGGTAGGTGATAGAGACAAACGGTTTCTATATTTGTAATCAGCATGTCTTACTTGTCTTAAAACAAGTGTTGGTTTCCAAGATATTTTCCGAAATTTTTTTTTTGTTATTCAGTGTTATTGATAAACAATTATTTTGATTAATTTTTATTCTAAAATTTAGGAAATAACACAAAATTTTAAAAATTATTTTTTTAGTTGTTTTGGTTCCTTTTTCTGTTTTTTGGTTTAATGACCTAGATAAAACGGAAAAATTTTCTGCTTTATAAAATCAAATATTTCTTTTTGGCTCAATAAATATACTGCTTATAAATATTACTTTTAAACATTAAATTTTTTCTATAAAAAATAACAGGAAATTTAATTTTCTCATTTAATTTATCTACAAACATTTATGTTCCAATAACCATATATATTTTAAAATAAAGTTTTTAAATGATTGCACTCATAACAATTTTTTTTTTTATGTTAACTCACCACCCTAAGACAAAAACTCACCTCCCTAAGACAAACACTCAACTCCCTACGACAAAAAAGGCCACTACAGACAACAAGGCTGCTTAATTGTGGTTATAACCTTCTCTCAAATCTGCAACTTTAAAACACAAACCTCACAAACAAGGCCACTGCGCAGAGAAAAACAAGTTGAATGCAGTACTTCCAGGGACCGGGTGGGTATTGTTTATAAAACAAGTGCTCTACCACTACACCACTACCGAATTTCTTGTAAATATGTTGCAAAAACATGCCCATTTATTGTGGTGTTGTGAGACCTAAAACCCAAAATTTGGTTTTCTATATTACCACCCAAATTTTGACTTCAGGGCGATGTTTTACAGTTGGAAGCATATATTGGAACAAGGGGGAAATGTTTTATCTTAGCAAAGTGGACATCTACCATTTGTAGAGCTACAACTAAACTATTTGATTTGTGGCCAAGTTATGGTCTAGTTATGCAATCGTTTGGTAGTTTACAATTTATCTGGAAAGTATACACAATAAAAATACAAAATTAAACAATTTTATAAAATTTTTGAAATTATTGATGGTCAATTAAAGTTTTAAATTTAGTTCTACAGTTTTCTAACAAAAAAAAAACAACAAACAAACACCTGTTATCAATATTGCTACATCTGCAGTTGTTGAGCAACCCTTTTTAAATCCTGTATCTACAATAATTTCATATAAGTATTTATCATTAGGGTGGTTTTCAGGTAGATAAATCACCTCGCTCTAAAATTAAAATATAATCTACAACTAATAATAACAACAATTCCACAATTGTACAATTGTACAACTATGTAACAACAACAATAAGGAATTAATAAAAAATAGTAGAACAACAATGTTTTGATTATAAAATAAACCACAAATAAATATTAAAAGCTATGTAAGCAAAATACAAACAGTAATGCTAAAAATTCTGAAAGATCAAACACTAGAGTGAATTTTTTAAACTCTTTTAATTTAAATTATATTAAATTATACTAAACTAAATTATATTAAATTATACTTAAATAAATTATATTAAATTATACTAAATTAAATTATACTTAATTAAATTAAAACTAGATTTTTTTTGTGCTAAAAATTGTAATTTTTTGTAACTATTGATTAAACAAATTAAAAGTTAAAAAAAAAAAAAAAATAGTAATGCATTTACAAATTCTGTTGAAGCCTCAATATAAATTAAAAAAAAAAAAAAATTTCAGGTTAATAAAAAAATTTAAAAAACTTTAAATCTTTTTATTTTAAAATCAGAACAATTTTACCTTTTCAAGATCACCTTTATCCTTTTTTCTTGCCCATACAAGTAATAACAAATATAAACCTATTATTGCCATAACAACTGAAAAAACAGTTGGATTGCTTGCTAAATCAAACCTTTTAAGAGCACCAAAATCAGGTGGTTGAGCATTCGAAAATGGACCACCGCCTCCAAAATCAGTCAAATGATCACAATGGCATACAGTTTGATAATTATTTGTTTCATATTCATCAGTCTAGTAAATACATTATATTGTATATATAATTATATTTATATCTTACAGTTTGATAACTATTGGTTTTATATTCTTCAATATAATAAATATAACACTATATTTTAATATTTCAAATTTATACTTTTTATACTGAGGATGTTTTTGTATGATAATTGAGAAGTTTACCATCGCATTGTGGGATTGAATGCTTTTTAAAGTGTTTTAAGTGTTAAGTGATTTGTCAAGTTTGCCAAAAAAATTTTTAAACTGCCACACTTTAATATCAATAAAAAGTTATTACTTAAAAATATTCTTCTTACGGTTTTTAATTTTAATTTAATCTTAAATATTTTAATCTTTTGTACTTAACATCTTTTATGATAAAATTTTTTTTTTTTTACCTCACATCCTTCTGTGTTCCATGTGTTAAGAGGCTTATCCCAATACATGCATGCACGAGTATATGCTTGAAAAAAATATCCTACAGCTGAACAATTATCTTCACTAGGAGTAGATGAAGCTGGCAACAACAATTTAGTGAGAGGATGTGTGTTGTTGTAGTAGATGACTCCTATGCACCAACTAAATAAAAACCTTGTTTATATCAATATTCTGGAGATAACGTGAGAATATTCTGGAGACAACGTGAGAATTTTTAGAACTTTTTATATACATACACTTTTTAAAATAATTATAATAAATTATAATAATTATTAATAACGTTGAACTATATACATCTCACTTATAAAGCAATAATCATTAGAAAAGCTTAGCAAATAATTTGTTAATTGAATAAAAAGCATTGTTTTTTAAAAGCTATGCTTCAAAGCTAGCTTAACTTAATATTAAAAAAAAAAATCAAAACTTTTTTTTCAAAAAGTTTTGATTCTTTTTGACTTTAAGTATAATAAAAATAGCGATTACAATAACATATTAAAAGTTTTGATTCTTTTTGACTTTAAATATAATAATAATAGCAATTACAATAACATATTAAAAGTTTTGATTCTTTTTGACTTTAAATATAATAAAAATAGCGATTACAATAACATATTAAAAGTTTTGATTCTTTTTGACTTTAAGTATAATAAAAATAGCGATTACAATAACATATTAAAAGTTTTGATTCTTTTTGACTTTAAGTATAATAAAAATAGCGATTACAATAACATATTAAAAGTTTTGATTCTTTTTGACTTTAAATATAATAAAAATAGCAATTACAATAACATATTAAAAGTTTTGATTCTTTTTGACTTTAAGTATAATAAAAATAGCGATTACAATAACATATTAAAAGTTTTGATTCTTTTTGACTTTAAGTATAATAATAATAGCAATTACAATAACATATTAAAAGTTTTGATTCTTTTTGACTTTAAATATAATAAAAATAGCGATTACAATAACATATTAAAAGTTTTGATTCTTTTTGACTTTAAGTATAATAAAAATAGCAATTACAATAACATATTAAAAGTTTTGATTCTTTTTGACTTTAAATATAATAAAAATAGCGATTACAATAACATATTAAAAGTTTTGATTCTTTTTGACTTTAAGTATAATAATAATAGCAATTACAATAACATATTAAAAGTTTTGATTCTTTTTGACTTTAAATATAATAAAAATAGCGATTACAATAACATATTAAAAGTTTTATTAAGATCTTATTTTATTAGATCTAGTTTTATTATCTTTTTATTTTATATCTAGTTACTAAATCTAGTTATTTTTAAACTTCAATGTCTTTAATGTTTAAAAAAATACATAGTAAATGTAACTTATTCATTAAACTTAATTCTTTAAAATCAAACTTAATGGATAAAAAAACTAAATATATATTTGAAAATACAATATGCTTTTAATCAAAAAATTATAACATTTTTAAAATTACATTTAACATAATTATCTATTCTTTAATTTTCTTTAAATTAAAATGCATCTTTAAAATCAATTTAAAAATTATTAACCTTTAGTAAAAGTTAAATGAATAATTTGCAAATATTTAAATCAAAATTTTAAAACAAAATAATAACAAATATGTTGATTAAATGCTTACGTTTGTTATTTGAATACATGACATAACACTATTTTGTTAACTTTAAAAATACTACACGATTTAACATTATGTAAATATATTATGTTATGTAAATATTGATTAAAAATTGTTTGAAATATTTAAACATTTATTTTCTAATTATATAAAACATTAATAACTAATAAAAAAAATTTACTAAAATATAGTTAATTACCTTTAAATAATTATTTACAAATAGCGTGGTAATTACAACAAAACTATTTATTAAATATAAAAGTTAAATAATTTTTTTATCGTAACTAAAGTAACTTGGTTACGTCCACTGGTAGATTCATGTATTCAAAAAAAAAGCGGTAACCCCAAATAAACTCTGGGTTCGTCACTGAATATGTTCATATAATACAAACATATAAAACATGTATAAAACACATAAACACATAACATACATATCACACATAATAAATCATATCTAATTTTTATTGAGCTTACATTCCAACAGCTGTTTTGTTTAGATCGTTTTCACTGAAATAACAAGTCCATTTTTTTTGGCTCTCCCAATAACTTTGTTTTTCTTTTGACAAACTGTACCAATCTTCTGGATAAGGATTTGGAAGAGTGCAATTCTGCTGGTTATCAGACAAAGACGGAAATCTTCCTATATATGCAATATATAGGAAGATTTTATATGACTTTATATAACATATATACTATATATACTATGAGAATACTTAGTTAATAATATTAATAATAATAATAATATTAATAATAATAACAATAATAATAATAACAATCATAAAAATAATAATAATAATAAGACAAAGATTCTAACCTTTATTCATAAATGTAAAGAAAAATCCAGTAAAATTTTCATCTGTTGGTTTAATGTTAAGTACAATAATAGAAGAATTGACAGTGGACTCAACTTGATGAATATTGCGCAAAAGCTCACAGTAAGCAGTAAAGTTCTTCATTGGAGGCGGAACTTCGTCATTTTCAAGAACTAACTTTATTTTTTCTGTAAGGTTTTTAAGCTGTTTTTGAGACCCATCAGGTTTTGTGAGAGCCATACCTTTAACTTTTCCTTTTACATTTTTTGAAGCTTTATCAAATTGATAACGATTTGAACCGACACTGTTCTATATTAAAAAAAATCTTTCCTGAAAAACTTATCTAAACAAAGATTTTTGAAAACTGTATATTTGTTATGAATTTTCTAATAACTTATTTTGAAAACATTTTAATTAAAAACAACACAGTAATAAACATCAGTTGGAAACTTTAAAAATTTGCATAAAAGTTTCAAAAAGCCATTCAAAAATATTTTTTACATTCAAAACTTTAAATACTATACTAGCTGATTGGACTTGTAAAAAAACGCGTCTTCGAAGTTTATTTCACAATTTTTCTATATTTCTTCCTTATATATGTAATGTAGTATATTGTAGCTGTCCAGACCCATTTAATAAGAATCTTTTCCAAACAAAATATTTCTATTCTATCCATTCCACATCAATCATTTTTTTTTTTATTTACTTCAATACTTTTTAAAAACGGTAGAATAATAAAATTATAAATTTATTTTTAAATCTCTATGTAATGTTGCTATGCAATATAGTTGCTATGCAATATAGTTGCTATGCAATATAGTTGCTATGCAATATAGTTGCTATGCAATATAGTTGCTATGCAATATAGTTGCACTTATTTAAAATATCCGCTTAAAAAGTGTCAATCATTTTAATCAGTATAAAATAGTTATAAAATAGTCAAATTGAAAAAAACCCTTTCTGATTTTTGTATTTTAAGTATTATTTTTTTAAAATTAGCATTCTGAGTTATCTAGTTGATTCAATTTTATTCTAAAACATTGAGTTAAACATTATTGATTTTTAAAGTTAAAATGGTGGGACCCAAAATCAGAAAAAAAGATTGGAAAAAAATTAAATAAAATAAATAGCTAAATTTGACAATATGAGTAATTTTTAAATTTGGTTATGAAAATAAAAAAAAAGCTAGTTGCCATTTATTTGTAAACATTAAAGTGTAGTCTTAAGGAGGATAACATTTTTAAGCTGCATTCATTATTAAAAATTCTGATTTGTACACAGGAATATTGTTACATGTATACTACTAGGTTAAGCAGTATACATGTAGGATGTTTGAAAAGAGAAAAATACTTAAAATTTCAATAATGGGCATGCTGGCTTTAAAATTAATTTGAAAAGATAATACTTTGGGGCTATCTATAAAGTACATATGCAAGCATGGGGAGGAGGGTTTCCCAAAAGCGTACGAATTGCAAAATCAGTTATAATTACTACCAGGTCAGTTATAATAACTGTCTGGTAAGTTATAATTAATACTTGATTTATAGTTACTACTTGGTCATTTATAATTACTGCCTACTCAATTATAGTTATTACCAGGTCATTATTTAACTACGCATTTTTAAAATTTACTATTACCTGCCTACTCAATTATAATTATTACCTGGTCATTTATTCAACTATGCATTATTCAACAAGCATTAATAAAATATTAATTTTTTTTGATTTATAAAATCTTTTCTTTGGTCTTGAGACTGCAATAAAGTTTCAGTTTAAAGCAAAGTAGAACTTGTAAGAAGTATTTATAAAATATTTCAAGTTGTATGTTGTATCATTAAGGTCAGATCAGGTGTATGGTCTTCATGATCATCCTGCTACTGGTAACATTTAACCCAGTGCAACCTGTTTCATGCCCTGCTGCCTTGTGGAATTTGCTTTCTAAGCAAAGACTGGAAAGAGTTTGCTTCTGGTCAGTACTATATTAAAATTGGTCATGTCTATAGTAATATATAATATATAATAATTTTTTTTTCTTTTTTTTTTCTTTTTTTTGTTTGTGTCTCTTATATAGTTGGAGGTTACCTTATGGAGGTTGGAGGGGCCTTATTTACTATTTTAGCTCACCTTAAGCTCACTATACTTTATATGTATGTTTGTGTTCTGCCTAAACCTCTGGGGCGGAGTTGACTGACCCATAAGTTGCTATCTGTACGTTTGTGTTCTGTTTGAAACTCTGTCGCAGTGTTCACTCACCCGTAGATTGCAATCTGTATGTTTGTGTTCTGTCTGTTTATGTTTATATCTATGTTTGTGTTCTGTCAGAACCTCTGGCCCAGTGTTTACTCAATCAAGTTTTACTTTATATATGTATGTGTTCTAATTAAATGTTCTATTTAAATGTTTAAATCTATTTTGATGAAGTGTGAGCTCATTAACTAGACACTCCAACTATTAGGCCTAGGCCCACTCTTATCTTCAGTATTTTGTTGGGTGTAATATTTCCAAAATATCATACCCAGTGTTTTAAGGTGCTGTTTGCAGGAAGTAGCTCCTTTTAATTAATCTAGGTCAGATCAGGTTCAGGATCATCACAATCACCCTGCTAATGATATTATGTAACCCAGTACTACCTGCCCCATGCCTGCTGCCTTGTAGAATGTGCTTTTTTAGGCTTTTTTTTTAATCTCCTGCCTTGGGGCTATTGATTGAGTAAAGGCAAGAGGCGGTGTCAGTTTAATGGTTCTGAGGCTGGCTGGTAGTAAAATTTCCCAAACTCTGTGGTAGCTCTCAGAGAGGCTATCAGAGTATTAACAGTGTCATGTCAGTGTCAGAGTATTAACAGTGTCATGTATTAGCTATCAGAGTATTAACAGTGTCATGTTGCGTATGGATGGTATCCTTGTTAATGCTTTTGGTGTGCATTGTCCAGGCCACATAAGGAGCCCTATGTTACAGCTTTAATTTAGTCGTAACTACAATTTTAATTAAGTCTTAACATAAGGGCTAAGAAAATTACACAGTTCATTGCTTGGGAGGCTGTGCTCTATCAATGAATGAGTCAAGCTCTCTTTAAATTTAAATTATGCCAAAAGTAAAAAAAACACTTGGCATAAAAAACCATCCCCACTACCTAACTGTTTTAATATATCTTTTACTAATATTCATGGTTTGCAAAGCAAACTTCCATCAGTTGAATTTTACCCCTCACAAATTTCACCAGACTTGCTTTCTCTTAGTGGAACTAATTTTAATTCTGCTATTCCTTCTTCTGATCTTAGTGTTAATGAGTACTATCCTTTGACTCACAAAGACTCCAATGGTCACATGCTTGGCTTAAGGGTATACAAACACAAAAACTCACTTAATTGCTATGAAATCAGTTCAAATCCTTTGACAATTCCCTTATGTGCTTCTGCTTAGCACCTCTTCACTCTATCACTTTTATTATTTTTGATCTTTATCATTCTCCTTTTCCCCAAAACTGCACTCTTTTAATTATAATTTCTGATCAAATTGACCATGCTCTCTCTCTCTACCCCTCTGCCAATACTGTTGTTATTGGTGACTTTAATGCTCATCAAACTAAATGGCTTGGCTCTAATGCCACTGACCCTGCTGGCATTAAAGCCTATAACTTCTGTATTTATCAATCTCTTACTCAGATAGATAACTTTGTGACTTGCTTTCCTGACAACCCTAATCATTTACCTTCACTCCTTGATATATGCTTGATCTCTGATCCTAGCTTGTGTTTAGTTTCTCCTTTTTCTCCCTTGGTGGTTTTGACCATGCAATGATCTTTTTAAATCTTTCATCTTGTACTTCATTTATGGACTCTATAATCACACCACTTACTTCTATCCTAATGACTGGGACTCTTTTCTTGATTTTCTTCGTGATGGTCCTTGGGCTGATGTCTTTTACCTCTCAGCTGATAAATGCGCCTCCTATGTAACCTGGATTCAGGCAGGAACGGATGCTTTTATTCATTCTCGTCGGTTCCAAGTCAAGCCTCATTCTAGCCCATTGTTTTCACCCTCTTGTGCAGCTGCTATATCTAATCGAAATCATTTTTTTCATCTTTTTAAAAAAACAACTTTCTTGAGAACAAACAGCTATTTGTTATTGCAAGAAATCAATGTAAAAAGGTGCTGTCAGATGCTAGGCTCCATTATTCTTAATTCACAAACTCGTATTTTATCTCAGAAGTTAGGTTCTAGAGGCTTTTGAAAAATCTTCAATATCGTCGTTAACAAAGGAAGGTCTAACATTCCATTTCTCAATCATGGGACTGATCTCAATCATGGGACCGATTCTATTCTTTTATTCTAGTAACTTCCAACATAATAGTGGTTAATTGCAGCCTTGTTGGGAGTGAATTAGAATAAAAATAAATAAAATAGTATATATACATACAATATATCAAGTTGTATGGTGTATCAACTTGTATAGTGTATCAAGCCATATGATGTCGCCTAATAATATCTTTCAGTATAACTATTCATTTGGAGACTTTTCATTGAAAGAGTCAAATTTTTCAAATTTTAAACATTAAAAATTTAAACTTTAATCATATATTTATAAGTTGGGTAAGTTTGAGAAAAAAATCCTTGTAAAATTAGATGTTTTTTTAAAAAATATTCTGCATAGACTTTTTAAAACAGCAGACCCATAGTATCTCAATCAAAATATTCATTTTGGGAATAATGAATATATATATATATACTATATATATACTATATATAAACTCAACAAAAGTGTACTTATTTTTCTTTCTATAGGAACCATTACAATAATAATAAGCCTATAAGATATCAAGGTGGGAGTGGGTAAACCCAAAAAGCTTAAAATTAGAAGTAAATGTCCATGAAATCCTCCGAAAAAAAGCATCTTCAGCAAGTCATCTAATTATTCCATATACGTATTATTATATATTTATTTCATCGATAGGTGTTTAACTGTATATATTGTTGTAAAAATGGAGGAGTATGCTCAAACATTACAGGGTGCAGCTGCAATTCAGTATGTTTCAAAGTTACAGCTTGTTAGTGGGTTAGACCCGTATAAATTGAAATTTAGCGAATGTGATGCAAATCCTATATTACTTCCTTCCGTGGAGTATCCAGACATTGTAAACTATTGCGTCTACACAAAAAGTGCTTTATACAATGGATGAATTAAAATTTTATAAATCTCTAGATGCATACCACCAGTTCGTCAGTGGTTTCTGATTTGGCAAGTTATGTTGTGAGTAACCGAGTCATTGTAAAAGCCAAGGTAAGAATTAGCAAAAACAACAATTAAAGTATGCACATATGCTTAGCAGGTATTGTATGCCTACAATTAATTTATTTTTGAATGAGCCTAAATATATGAGTTGTTGCAACATACAAGAAAATTAATAAGGATTATCAATATTACAGAAATATTTATATTGTACCTTATTATGTTCCTTATAAATTAAACTTAAAAAAAAAAAAAAAGTTGCTTTCTAAAAGTATTTAAAAGTCCTGCTACATATTACATTTGAAATTGAATATTTATATATATATATATATATATATATATATATATATATATATATATATATATATATATATATATATATATATATATATATATACATATACATATATATATATATATATATATATATATATATATACATATATATATATATATATATACATATATATATATATACATATATATATATATATATATATATATATATATATATATATATATATATATAATATATATATATATATATATATATATATATATATATATATATATATATATGTATACATATATGTATATATATATATACATATATATATATATATATATGTATATATATATATATATATATATATATATATATATATATATATATATATATATATATATATATATATATATATATGTATATATATATATATATATGTATATATATATATTTATACATATATCTATATATATACTCAAACTTATATTATATTATATATACAGCAAACTTATGTCATATGTTTCTTACTACTTATGTCATATGAAGCTGTTTCTTGTATTTAACAATTGGAAATAAATGAAATAAATGTTTCTTAAATTAATCAACTGAAGCTGAGCATTCTAATTTCATCAAAATTTTTGTTTCTGCATTAATGATATATATATATATATATATATATATATATGCAAATATTAGATGATGATATGTAAAAAATAAATAATAAAAAATAAATTATGGTATTATTTGCTGATAATGAAACAATATTTATAAAAAGAAAAAACTTTTTGATTGCTTTAGCAGATGATTTTAAATGTAATCTTTTGTGATGTGTGCCTGGGCCTAACATACCTTTTTATATACACCAGCCTGGGGAACATTGAACCTGGGCTTCACATTAGCTGTTAAATTTCAACTTAAATAAAATTTTAGTTATTTTTTTGGCAAACCATTATCAATAATCAATTATTATTATTTTTAAATATTTATTTTTAATATATTGAAAAAATAAAATTAATTAGCATTTAAGTAGAAAAGAGAAATAACTTTAATATTTATTTAAAAAAAAATTTTCTTACAGTAAAACAAACTATCCTCACCCTAACCATACAATAGGTATGCAGTAGGTATGCAGTAGGTATGCAGTAGGTATGCAGTAGGTATTCAGTAGGTATTCAGTAGGTATGCAGTAGGTATTCAGTAGGTATTCAGTAGGTATGCAGTAGGTATGCAGTAGGTATGCAGTAGGTATGCAGTAGGTATGCAGTAGGTATGCAGTAGGTATTCAGTAGGTATTCAGTAGGTATGCAGTAGGTATGCAGTAGGTATGCAGTAGGTATGCAGTAGGTATTCAGTAGGTATGCAGTAGGTATGCAGTAGGTATGCAGTAGGTATGCAGTAGGTATGCATATATACAGCCTTATTTCAATATCATGTATGTAAAAACAATGATACTTGGATAGAATTTAAAAATGAGGTCTGACCTCTTTTTTAAATTTTATCCAATTTTGACCATCTCTGAGCATTTCCTATTTGAGGCAATTTTTTTATTTAAATTTTGAAATTCTTCTATTTAAAGATTCCTAATAATAAAGAATAATCAGAACATATAACAATAATAAAGTACTTACAATAGCTCCACCACCACCTAAATCAGGTAAGCTGAAACCGCCAATTTTTTGAGCACCAGCATCTATTTGCAAAATATGTGTGTCACCAAAAGGTGTTTTAGAACTTGCAGCAGGTTCTCCAACAACAAGTGTTTTAACAATAGAAGAGAAGACGCGATCCTCAACTCTTAGTGCAAATGCCATAGTAGTTCGACCCTTAAATAAAGATCTTTTAAATAATTAATTAGTTTATTTCTTTTTCTCTTAAAAATATTCTTAAAATGCAAAACAATTTATTAGCATAAAGTTTTATCTAAGTTAATAAACAATAAACATAGATAATGATAAGGAAGACATTAAAATACTACCAGCTAACCCGTAAATTACAGGTCTTTACCAAACCCACTATTTCTATATTTAACTATTCTACACCAATCATTTCTATACATATTCTTTATTTAAATATTTTTTAGTAAAACAATTCATGTTGAAAAATTGCTTTAAGAGCAAAAAAATTAACTTGCCCACCTTTTCCGCATAGGTAGAGCTTATAAGAGTTTATGATTAGGTTTGTTTTTCTTCTAAACGCATATCAATGATAACTAAGTGATTTAGTGCACTGTCAGCAGTGTTGTTTTGGAAGGTTTAAGACATTTCCTTAGTGTAATAAATTTGTTCAATTTTTCTTATATATTTATAGCAAAAAATAATAATATAGTAAAAAAGATTTCCAATTGCTAAAACAAAAATTTAAAGTTTTCTCATTGTTTGTTCCATATACTGCTGATATACATGCAAAATCAACAAATGCTAATTACGTTTACACTTACAGACGATTGTGCGTAATGCTATAATTGTAATCTTAGGCCATTAAAAACTATAGATGCGGCCTCAGCTATAAATTGCTAATCTAAAAGTGAAGCCAGAAAATTATTAGCATTGACGTCAGTTAGTGGCAAATAAACTTTTACATGTCAAGTTTGCTTTTGCATTTATCTTATATTTTTTTATTAATTATAATTATGTTGCATACAATTGCACAAAAAGACATAAAACTCATACAGATAATTTCACAGCTTAGAGTTTGTATTTATTACAATAGTAATAAAGAAATAGTTTTAAAGAAATAAAATAGTACTATATTTAGTTTAGTACTATATTACTTTATTAGAATATATCTCATAAAAATATATTCTATATAAAAGAAATTTCCCTAAAAAATTTAAATAAAATTTTATTTACACTTAGATGAAACAATGTTTCGTATTTTTTTGATCTTGCAATTTTTTTTAAATACAATAACATAAATACAAAAATTCAAAACAAAACAGCTAGAGCAATAATGTCTTGTAATTATTAGAAAAGTTTTCTTATATTACACATGATCCTGTATAAAAGGTGGATTTATTATATTTACATATAAAAGATGTGTTTTATATATATTGTTTATATATAAGCTTTATTCATATGCAACAAAGCTGTGCTTACTTAGAGAACCCGCTTAAAAATTTTTACTTTACTAAGTTTCAGAACATATTTTTTCAGACTCATTTTTTTCTAGCTTATTAGGACTAATTACCTGAACATATTAATAACATAAGTATCTCAATCATGACATGTTCACAATAAATTTCTCTCGTTGTTTTGATGATTTTAGAATTTTTAGCTTTTTAACAAATTATTTTGTTTGTTATAGTGTATAATATCTTTACATATATTATCTATATATATTTACATATATTATGTATATATCTTTAAAATTTCTTTAAAAATATCTTTAAAATTTCTAAAGTGTTTCATTTTGTATCATCATTTTGTAACATCATTGGGAGTGATGGCATTTGCTTTGTACGTCGACCGGACGGAAAACGCCTCAATTTATGTTACTGGCATAGACTGTGAAGCATGGTGGAGGCAATGTAATGGTCTGGGGATGTTTTTCTGCTATCGGTCTAGGTCCAATACATCGAATCGATGGAATAATGGACCGTTTCATGTATAAAAATATCCTGAAAGATGTTATGTGACCTCATGCTGAATGAAATATGCCAATAAAATGGGTTTTTTAGACAAGGATCCGAAACACACTGCTAAAGTAGTCAAGCAGTGGTTTCAAGACAACCACCTATCGGTGATGGATTGGTTGCCTCAATCTCCAGATCTCAAACCTATCAAGAACCTGTGGGAGATCGTCAACCACAGAATTAATTGTGAAGGTGTTCGTAATAAGGATCAACTGCTTGAACAAATCTAAAAGGCCTGGGCAGTGATTCCACAAAGTTTCATTGATCACCTGATCAAATCTATGCCTCAAAAATGCAAGGCTGTGATCGATAAAAAAGGATTTGCCACGAAATACTGATAGCGAAATACAGCTTGGTCAACATTTTGTGAAGCTGCACTTGTTTTGTCCAGAAGGAAATCAACTTTTTTTAACACTTTTGATTAATTTATTAATTTTCGTGTACAAATAACGAACTTTGTGAAGAATAAAACTTGAAGAACGTAGTCTCTAAACAGTTACATAGTTGTGTCTCTAAACTGAAAAAATGCAGCACTTTTATATAAAGAAACTAAATTAGCATTATTTGGTTGCACTTGTTTTGTCCGATACTGTATGTATATATATATATATATATATATATATATATATATATATATATATATATATATATATACATATATATATATATATATATATATATATATATATATATATATATATATATATATATATATATATATATATATATATATATATATATATAGATAGATAGATAGATTTTTATTTGGTTGCACTTGTTTTGTCCGATACTGTATGTATATATATATATATATATATATATATACATATATATATATATATGTATATATATATATATATATATATATATATATATATATATATATATGTATATATATATATATATATATATATATATATATATATATATATATATATATATATATATATATATATAGAGAGAGAGAGAGAGAGAGAGAGAGAGAAGCAGGGCAAGATAGAAAACGTTTTGAAAGCCCTAAATTTTTAAATTGAAACCCTAATTTTTATTAATAAATCAACGGTAAAATAAGTTAATTATTGCTGTTATTTTTCTGTAAATGTAAAATACGTTTATTCTATGTATTCTACCAATATGTGACTATGTGAAATTTGGCAGTATGTTTGGGATCATTATCCTATTAAAAAATGCTGTTGCCCATATGTCCTAACTAATTGACTGAATCTCATTTTTAATTTCATTAAACTAACCTTAAGAAGTTTTCTAAGAATCAATAAACTGTACTTTATCTAAATCATCACATGATAAACAGCCCAAAACCATAACAAAGTCTCTGCCATATTTTACTGTAGGTTTTTGTACAATACTTTTATGTGCTTCTCAGATGGCATTATAAATCTCTAAAAAAAATGGGTTTTTTTACAGCCACTTTATTTAGCTTTATTTAATCTAAATTTGATTTTAGGTATCATCAATTGGTAAATTTTTTGATGAATTGGTAAAACTTCATTTAACAACAAAATAAATGTTCTTTTCTTTAATTCAGTCACAACTAATCAGTCTTGATAAGGCGTTTTCAGCCATTTTGTGGTGAAAAAAGCATGATTCCGGTCCTAAAAATATATTTTTTTATCACAAAAGAAATTATTTTTGTCAAACTACTTTCTGATCAGTCTGTAAAAACTCCGATAAACAAAAAATGATAATAAATTACTTTCCCACTTCGGATGTTACAGTATAACTAAGTAAAATGTTTTGACTTGTAGGCCATAGTAAAAGATATCATACTTTTATGGATGTTGTTGCCACCAACTTTAAAGATGGCAGCCTAATATTTGTGAAATATAAAACAAACAAAAACTATTAAAACATTTAAAAACTCAAAAGTTTCATTGCTTAAATAAACTTAATTTGAATCAGGCTGCAAAATGGTTATTCAAAAGCAGTTGGAAGAGTTAGCAAAAGGAATTTGGTGAGTAGGGATACCAATAATTTGTTCAGAATAAAAAAAATGTATAAGGAGAATCAACTCAAATGAGTTACAAATGAAATAAAATAGAGAGAGAGAGAAAGAAAGAAAGAAAGAAAGAGAGAGAGAAGGAAAAAGAGAAAAGCGAATAATATTATTATTTTCAGACTAACTGTATCCACAAAAGCATATCCTAAAAAACTGAAAAATAACAAAATTAAGTTAAAATAGTTTAGTTATTGAACAAACTTAATGTGAATGTTACGATACAAAATGTTTTAGGACTTTTGTTAAAAGGCTAACAATGGTAGTAATGCTCCATTTATAATAATGCTAAAGGACAAAGCTGAAAGAAATGCAATTTTGAGAAAACCTAAAAATTTAAGAGACTGTTTGAACAAATCTAAAAGGCTAACAACGGTAGTAATGCTCCATTTATAATAATGCTAAAGGACAAAGCTGAAAGAAATGCAATTTTGAGAAAACCTAAAAATTTAAGAGACTGAGAATACATTAAAACCCCAAACTGAAAAGTTTAATTTGAAACAAGATTACAGTGCCAGTGGGCCAGAATGGCAAATTTTGAGACAAACCTAATAATTAATTTATTATTAATGCTATATTCATCAAATTTGGCACAAGTACTAAGATGAGGTCTGGGCATTTTTTTGAAGGTATTTTTTTATTATTTGGTTGCTATGGATACCTTATTTTGCATAACAACAAGTTATTTTTGGGAGTTGCAGGTTTTTTATTTATCCTATTTTCACTATACTTGTTATGCGTATTTATATGAAGTCAATGATACTTAAGAAAGTAGTTTTTTATTTGGTTGCTATGGATACCTAATTTTGCATAGCAACAACCTTTTTATGCTAGTTGTAGTGTTTATTTGTACTGTGTACAGTATATTTGGTACTTATATTTCTTATGGTTTCTTAATTTTATTTTTTTTAATTGATTGCCACACTTGAAAAAAAACGGTTTTGTCCACTACCTAGGCCATTGTGCATTTATTCCTCTCTTACATTACCCAAATTTTCGAAAAACCTAGCTAAAGATCAAAACATGAAAACTATTATTTTTATCTTGTTATTTTGTAATAAGTCCTATTCATTTAATTCTTTAAGAAACATGCTCATAAATTTTAAAGTTATCTATACCGCCACAGTTAAACATCTGCTATTGAAAAGATATTTTTTTGTGGTTTTACAAACAATAAAAATATTTGACCAAATTATTTAATCAAAAGTTTATCAAAAAAGTATATATTATTGCTGAAAAGTTTATAAAAATTAGGCAATGCTTTTAAGGTAATTAGATTGTTTTTTAGTAACTCATATAAATTCATGTACAAAATATTTATGAGATGTACAGTCTAGTTTTTATTTGCGAAAAAAATGGGAATTACACCATTATATAAGAGAAAACAATTTGAGTATTTTATCTAAAGATATCAATAATATTTTAAATACATATATTGGTGGTAATAGTTTAAAATTGGATCAATTTATTTCGTTGTTTAGAAGAAAATAGAATAGATGCAAAAAAAATAATTTTTTTTTGAAAAGAAATTTAGCTCCTGGTTAGATTAAGACTTATATGCAAAAACTAAAAAATTTAAAAAAGGCAGAAGACCAAAAATTAATTTCAATAAAGCATCAATTAAAACAAAACAAAGAAGAATAAGGAGTTTGGTAAAAGAAAATACACCAGAATTATTATTTGCTGCAAGTAAAAAATGTAAAAAAATAGGAAATTTACCAGGCGCAAAAATATTTCAGCTTATGAAGCACTAGCTTTAATTTATGATTGTAGGCTGAATAAAAATGCATATCAACTTATAAGATCTGCAGCGGCAATTAAAGGCCACAATAACTTGTATCCAGCATATAATAAAGAATCTAAAAAACAATGCTGATATGGAAACTTGGGATGTTGACAATTATTCAGCATCAGTTAATATGCAGAGTCTCTTAAATCATACTGCATTAAGATTAGTCTCTTTACAAAGTATTGCTCTTTCACAAAGTTATGCATCAAGATTAACTTTAAGATCAATAGTTGGTTTTGGTGGTGCAACAGGTCAGGCAATATATAAACAATTTGTGCCAGATCAAGATGTATGCAATCTTAGAATTGAAGGAAGCCTGTTTATTACTTGTTTTGTTACATTAGAGTTAAGTGAATTTATTGGTACAGAAAAAAAGTAATCTGGCTTAATCCTCATCTTTCTTCAAGAATGGTTTGTAGAACAATAAGGTTTAGATATGTAAAAGAAGATATGTAGATATGTAAAATATCTACATATCTTCTTTTTAAAGTCATCAAAGCAGAGGAACAGCTCATTGAAAGTCCAAAACTTGAGTTAACAATCTTATCAAATGGTTCAATGGTGCAACATATATTAGAATTAACCATGATAGATGGAAAGGTTGCTAATGCACTTTCTGAAAAAACAATTTCAGCTCAATGTTGCCCAGTGTGTGGAATAACTCCATCCAAGATAAATAACGTTGATGCATGCCAAATAAAAGTTACAATTTACAAACTGAACTTAAGTATGGCTTGTCAACATTACATGCCTCGATTAAGTGCATCGAATGCTTTTTACATGTTGCCTACAAATTTGAAATAAAGAAATGGCGAGTATATGGAGCTGTTGAAAAACAGTCTGTAAAAAAAAAGAAGAATGAATTTCAACACAAATTAATTGACGAACTCGGTTTGGTTGTTGACATGGCTAAAGCCAATGGCTCTGGCATTAGTAATGATGGCAACACTGCATGTCGTTTCTTTAAGGAATCTGAAAAAATATCAAAAATATCATAACATAATTGGTTTACCAAAAACTCCTCTTGACAACTTCTTTGCGATCTTGGCAAAGGGACAAATGCCCCCCCCCCCCAACCAACCAACCCAAAACTCCCATTTTTCATTATATTTCTAATTCTTTTAGCTTTCCTTATTTTTTTTCAGCCCACCTAACTTTCTTGACCTTTCTTGGTTTACGATACTTTAATTTATAGATGAAGTTTGCTGTAATATATTAAATTCTCAGTTATATTTAACATTCGTAACATATTTAACATTTGCTCAAATACAGAGTAATTTATGAACTTTCTATAAAACTGAATATGAGAACAAAAAACATGTTGCTATAAAAAATGAAGTATCCATAGCAATCAATATTTAAAAAAATATCCCTTAAAGTAGAGACCTTATATTTTTACTAATTCAAAATTTAGTTAATATAACAATATTGGTTAAATTCTATACTAGTTTTTCTTCAAAAATAGCTGTTCTGGTGAGCTGTGCATTGCACACACACACACACACACACACACACACACACACACACACACACACACACACACACACACACACACACACACACACACACACACACACACCCTTCTCTCCAAACCTTTTTCCTTATTTTTGAATTTTATCATAAAATATAATATAAATTTTTGCAAATATAATATAAAATACTGAAAAAAAAAGCAACTCTTTCCCTTCCCCTAACAAAAAAAACCAGTGATACGATTACAGTTTTGCTAAATATGCACCATTAAAATAGACATTGCAACTGCAAACAGTTGCAATATCTATTTTTTATTTATTTTTTTAGTATATTATATATATTTTAGACATGAACCTTAATTTTATTAATATTTATTTTAGACATTGCAACTGCAAACAGTTGCAAAAAAAATTAAATACATTTATTCTTATACAGATATATACATAATGTTACATGGTTGTCATCATGGTTAAATGTCAGTTGCCGTCATTTAAAAGTTCTAGAACATTTTCAATTAATTTTTTATAAATAGTTGAGAAAAATAAGTATACAATATAAATTACCGTATGCCAACTTTAATAAATATATCATTTAATTAATATTTGCATAAAACTTTAAATTATTGATGTACTAATAAAGATTTACAAGAATTATTTAAATTAAATGTTGTAAAAGTAAAATGGATTTAAAAAAACACATAAAATTTACAGTTTTCAACATAAAAACAACAGCGATACAGTTAATGCGCTTCTAAACCAAAACTGATGTAAAAAAAAAAAAATCAGCCTAATATAATTTTAATTTAGTTATTAGAGACTTTGCAGCAATATACAAAAAAAAATTTCTAATATTTTCACATTTTGAAAAACAGTTTTGCCCACTATATGGCCCACTGTGCAGTGCAAAGAGAAAAACAATATTAATTCAGATGGTGATGCTTACTAGTGGTTGCTCATTTAAATATTAATACTCTGCTGCTTATTGGTCATTTAAATATTAATACTCTAGTTTAATGATTAACATTGTCATAGCAACCTTTTTTTATGTAGCTACTAGGCTTTTCTGAACACATTTCTTATAATTAGTAATTTAATGCAAGGTATAAATTGTATAAAAAAGGGCACAAAAAATATATACTTTAGAAATTTATTTAATTTATTAATTTTTAACTAAAGAATTAGACTGAATTGGATCAACTAAGTAAAATTAATCAAAAATTAAACATAAAATAGAAATATTCCCACTAAACCGCATAAAACAAATCAAATATAAAAATTATTTGCAGTAAAACTTACTGGTTTTAACTAAATATAAACTAAATACTAAGAAAATAATTTTACTAAAATTTATAAACTAATATAAGTATAAAGTGTATATAAAATAAGTGACTTGAATAAACTATAGAAACAGAATTAAGTAGAAACTAAATATAAATAAAATTAGTTAATAAAAACCATATAAATCAAACTAAATTAAAGTTAAAACTAATATTTGCACTAAAATGTGCAAAAGTTAGTTATAATATAAATATAAAACAAAGAACCACATTAAACCATATATATTAAATATAAACTAAATGTAAAACAAGCAACTCTATTAAACCATACAAACCAACCCTCGGAAATAAGAAAACTGAGGTCAGCAATATTTTGCTACCCTTAATCTTTTAGAGGTCGGCATCAGGTCTGCAAAAACTAATTGATACAAAGGTCTAACCATAAAACATAGAAACAAGGTCGGCAATATTTTGCCAACCTCAAACACTTTTAGGTCGGCAGTTAGGTCGGCATTGCTGAATGCCGACCCTAATTCCGAGGGTTTTATAAACTAAAAATAAGAATCTGAAGATTGCGGCTAAGATTATACAGACTCGGAGAACCAAAAAAAAATGGAGTCTGTAAGCTTTAACTAAAAGACCAATAAATTTTAATTTTATTGGTATGCTTTATTATTTAGTTTTATTCAAAAAAATACCGAATGTTTTTTTTTAAACATTTTCTTTAATATGAAAACAACTTGTCTCGGCACTTGGGGATCCCTTTGAGATAACTCTAAATATGTTTAGATTTACATAGAACACTCTAGAAATGCGTAGATTGTTCTAGAACCACTGACCAAGAACATAGAAGCAATTTCTGTGCAGTCATTTGACAATAACAACAGTTTTTGTTGTCATTGTCGAATGACTGATTGATAAGGTTAAGAAAGTGATATAGAGACAGAATTTTTTTATTGGGATTGACTAATTAATTAAGCAGATATTACTTGGTGATTAAATACTGTTACTGGACTTTAGCACCTCCTATAAAGAAATATGTAAAAATCCATGTATTGAACAATTTACATAAATTACATAAAACATTGAAAGCAATCAGTATATATTTATTTATATTTTTAGAACTAATATAACTTTATAGACAATATTGCGCAAGAAAATTTTAGCACTGTAATAAATAACAATTTATTTTTATTTAAAACTAAAAATGACTCATTAATTTTTAAATTAAAATTCTTAAATTAAAGTTGTTAAATTCTCTGGTCAAAATTTAAAGAAAATCTGATTGCACAAGTCAACAAGAAATTTTTCTTTGATCTTTATAATAACAATAACAATAAGAAAATTTAGGCCGAAAATTTTAACAGTCGCACAAAAGAAAGGTGCAGTGCATTCACAAGAATTTTTACTAAAAGAAAAATGCAGAATAATACTTAAAAGGCAAGTAGTTGGGCGATACTAGTTTCTTGAAGCTGAAATCAAAGGACGAAGGGAAAGAATAGCGAACATTTCCTAAGAAACTTAAAATTTATGAAGTAATAAATTAAATTTTCCCTATGAAAAGAAAACTTTTTTCTTTTCAGAAAACTTTTCAGAAAACTTTTTTCTTTTTTACAAACTTACAATGAATATGTTAAGCAGGAAAATATGACTCATTAGACAAACTGTTTGATTTTACAAAAGCTTATGGAGTATGATTGCCAGCTGAAGATTATTATCTACAAGTAGAAATCAAGAAAAATTGGTTATGCCACCTGTAAAGAAGCAGGCAAATAAACAATTCATTTTTTAAAGAGAAAAAAATTGCCCTACAAACTATCAACATCAGTATCATACTCATCTCGGATAACTCTAAAGTTATAGAAAATGAATTTAAAAACGATTATGATAACAATGATAAACATATTTGCCCATCAAAAAGGAAACATAACAAGAGTAAAGTTGCAGTGAATTTAGTGATATTTTCAACAGTATCAACAAAAAAAGCTGCCAAATTCTGTTCTTTTATTTTTGTTTTCATTGCTTTTGTTCTCATACCTATAATAAGGCCAATATAATAGAAAATCTGCATACTTGTTTCGTATTACTGGACAAAGTATTGGTTTCCTGATCAATTTTACAACAAGAAAGACTACAGTAACTTGTAAAAATACTGAAACATCACAAGAGGGGGTTACAGGTATTGGAGAAAAACTAGAAACAGGAACCATCACCACTGAAGATACCAAGAAGCAACCACTGTGCAGAATATGCAATTTCATTGAAATTTGAAATTTGAAATTCATTGAACTATTTTGTTTTTATTATGTCATCTTTTTGTTTTTCAATAAAAGTTATGCAGGAACTGTATTCAGCTTGTAGAAAAAACAAAACGAACTGTAGTCTAGATTTATTTTAAGTAATAGATAGTGATGTGTTTATGTATATTAATCATAAATATAAACAACACAAAGAATATGCTATGCTCTAGTAACTGTAATAGTTAGTGACTAGACATGTCATAATTATTAAACATTGTACATTGTTAAGTTTCAAGACACAATTTGATATTTAGAAATTTTTAATTTTATTATTCTTTATCCAATTAGATCTTTACTTTCATTATTCTAAAGCAATCTTTATTCTTTAATATACAACTTAAATCTTTAATCTAAAAAAATCTTTAATTTTAGTCTGAAGCAATCTTTACTATCACTATTCTTTATCCAGTTTTTTTACTCTTTAGGTTTCAATTTCTTGAAACTTGAATAATAATAAAAATCAACAATAAAAACTAAATTTCATCAATAATAAATAAATAGAAGTAAAAATTAAATTTGTGGACTGAACAATGGGTTCTAGTTTTAAAAAAATGTTTTAAAACAAATTTATTTTACAAACATAAGTTTACACATTTACACATTTTAATATTATTAATAGTATTATATTTAAATTTCAATGAAAAAAAAATACCCCTAATGCAGATGTTTTTGCCAAAATGTGGACAGATATGTCAGACAACTCATTGGCGTTCAGCATATTAAATTGATCCAAAACTTTATCTAGGGTTTTCAAAGCAACTGTCTAAAAAACAAAGTCAAATAAATTATATTTAGATGAATTAATTGAGTGCTTTGATATAGTTGCATGTAAAAAGATTATACTCAAACTTATTATTTTTTACTCCTATTGTTGTAAAATTTATTGTTTTTCTCCTATTGTTGTAAAATTTATTGTTTTTACTCCTATTGTTGTAAAATTTATTGCTTTCTACTCCTATTGTTGTAAAATTTATTGCTTTTACTCCTATTGCTGTGATGAATAGCTGAAAACTAAAATTACAACCAAATGTTTAAATAAAATTAAAATACAAACTATTTACATCATTTCCCTCAGTTTGAATATTTTGTACAACCAGGTTAGCATCCTCTGGGGTGTCGATCCAAACAGAAAGAAGGTAATTTCCTATTAATTCCTTATTCTAAAAAAAGTAAGTTGTCTGAAATTGTATGAAACATGATTAAGTAAAAGAAACTTTAAAAATTGCGCATACATTTTTCTATATACAAGTGATACAAATACAAAATAATTATCTTACATGCAAATAATTAAGTAGTTAAACTTGCTTTCCTTAAAAAAAACTCAAAAGAACTTAAGAAAACTCAAAAGAACTTAAGAAAACTCCCTTGAACTCAATTACCTCAAGAGAAATGGAACTATTCATTTCCAATAAAACAACAATGCGGTTTGCTAACAACGATTGTTCGTTGGGTAAATTACTCAATTTTAGTTCCCTAATCAAGCTCAAAGTCAGATCTTCAGAAGGAGTCCCATAAACCTGAAGAAAAACCTGCATATAAAGATGTGTTTAAACCATTAAAAATAATTAAAAACAATCAGTAAACCAAATAAAAAAAATAATAACATGTAAAAAAAAAATTTATTGTATAAAAATCGTTGAAATTTTGTAAACATAAAAAAAAACGACAAAAAATAAAAATCAAAATCCATTAACAAATATTTGGCATTGAACTTATTGTTTTAATAAAAACTTTAATTAAAATAACAATTATTTGAGTTACTAATAGTTATTCATATCTTATTATTAGCTTAGTTATAGAACCATTAACCTTGCTGACTCTGACAACAGATGCAAAAAGATTGCTGAAAACCTGGATCTCAGTTGTTGGACAAACAGGACAATACTTTACTAATTTAAAACACATTGTAGAATATGTTGTTGGGGCCTACTACCTAATGTGGTTTAAAACTAGGGTGAAGTGTTTTTTTATTAAAGAGTCCAAACATTTACAATCCTGGTAATTATAAAAAATGTAAAAGTAAATGTTGGTGGAATGTATATTGAATCATAAGTATGATTTTTTCACAATGAAGCTGTTTTAACCAGTTTGCTTTGCAGTCTTGTAGTAGGATAAAAGAAACTTTAGGAATGTACTAGATTCTTTAAATAAGGGTTCAGACAAAGGTGACAGTTGTTAAGAAGAGTGTTTAAACCACTTCACTTCGTTGTTCCAGATTGACTGTTCCAAGGTATATTTGATTCACAAAATTAGGAAAACTACTTTAGAGATAAAACGAATGAGGTCAAACTCCTCTCATTAAAATGAATGAGGTCAAACTTCTCTTGTTAAAATGAATAAGGTTAAACTCCTCTTATTAAAATGAATAAGATCAAACTCCTCTAAATCACTCCAAAAACGATTGCTACACTTTAAACTAACAAAAACAGAAGAAGAAAAAAGGTACAAAGTGGGTACAGTAAATTTTACTCCGTAATGTAGATGGTTAAAAAATAAAAGAATATACGATAAAAAATTATGAGATTCTGAAGCTCAACCTATTTAGGATTTTTTAGGGAACTCTTAAAAAGGTGTAGATAGATAATTTAACAACACAAAAAGACTTAGACTTATGTAGAGTTGATTGACTTTTTTCTTTATTGCCTAATATTTGTAGTTTTTAAGATTGTTTTTTGTGCTTTTTGTCTAAATATTCTATTAAATAAAGTTATATTAAAAAAATACCTGAACTTCTAATGGTATCATTGGAAATGGATCAGATTGAACACCATAACTATCACGTGCAATTACGCGTAAAGAACAATTACCACTTTCTTTTTTACTTGGAGGTAGTTTAAACTTGCCGCTTGTAACATTTGAAACTAAAATAATGCCATATTGAAATATAAGCAAAATAACAAAAATATTGATTTTGTTTATATCCACAGGATTTAATTTATTTATTTTTTTAATCACTTTATTTTTATTTAGATCACATATTTCTATTTACATATAATCATAAAATAACATGTTTAATTGTTTATTATACATGCATAAATAAAAATAATTTAACAATAACCTAAAATGACAAGATCATTAATATTTTATGACTTAGAAGTATCTTAGTATATTACTCATATGGCTCATAAATAGAAGTATCAAGTTTATATTACTCATATGGCTCATAAATAGAAGTATCAAGTTTATATTACTCATATGGCTCATAAATAGAAGTATCAAGTTTATATTACTCATATGGCTCATAAATAGAAGTATCAAGTTTATATTACTCATATGGCTCATAAATAGAAGTATCAAGTTTATATTACTCATATGGCTCATAAATAGAAGTATCAAGTTTATATTACTCATATGGCTCATAAATAGAAGTATCAAGTTTATATTACTCATATGGCTCATAAATAGAAGTATCAAGTTTATATTACTCATATGGCTCATAAATAGAAGTATCAAGTTTATATTACTCATATGGCTCATAAATAGAAGTATCAAGTTTATATTACTCATATGGCTCATAAATAGAAGTATCAAGTTTATATTACTCATATGGCTCATAAATAGAAGTATCAAGTTTATATTACTCATATGGCTCATAAATAGAAGTATCAAGTTTATATTACTCATATGGCTCATAAATAGAAGTATCAAGTTTATATTACTCATATGGCTCATAAATAGAAGTATCAAGTTTATATTACTCATATGGCTCATAAATAGAAGTATCAAGTTTATATTACTCATATGGCTCATAAATAGAAGTATCAAGTTTATATTACTCATATGGCTCATAAATAGAAGTATCAAGTTTATATTACTCATATGGCTCATAAATAGAAGTATCAAGTTTATATTACTCATATGGCTCATAAATAGGTATAATTAAATAAGACTTAACTTTATTAGTCATTAAATTTAAACTATAAAAAACTATTGCACAACTTTCTTATAGAAAAAACAATTCATGTTATTATTAATATATATCAATATAATATACAATATATATATATATATATATATATATATATATATATATATATATATATATATATATATATATATATATATATACTTTTTAAAAACAATATTTTAAAAAATGGACTAAAATGTAAAAAAAAAAACTATTTCACAGGACCCAAGGACTTTATATATGTACACAACCTGAAACATCCATTAAAGTCATAGAATGAAAATGTTGGGAAACTAAGTACAACTCATTCCTATTGGTGCCCAACATTTTCAGTGTTGACTTTAATGGATATTTTAGTTTGTGTACATACACAAAGGCCTTGGGTCACATGAAACAGCTTATTTTTTCCTTTTTAGTCCATTTTTATATTGTTGTTTTTAAAAAGTTTTTTTATATATTTTTTTTTATTATTCAACAGTAATTCTATTTATTTACGCTAAACCAAAATGCTAGACGCTAAACGCTAAAAGTTGGTTGTATGTTTGAATTACTTTTCTCTATGATATCTTTTATTATTACTTCTGAGTCAAGCATTTTGTCAAAATGAGTTTAATATGGTTTTTATTGTTTGAAGATAGATGCAGTGATTTGTGTTTGCTGAAAGTTTATAACTGTATCCATAATGATACAATAAACTAGCAAATACCATAGTTTTTGTTAAAAGGCCATAAGTCAGTACTTGATTTTTGTTAAAGGGTTGTTAATCATGCAGGATACCGAATAACACTCATTTTGGTAACACTCATTCTGTAGTTTATTTGACTAATAAACTTTATTTAAGGAACTTCAACAAAGTTTATAGTGTATTAAAAAGTTGCTTGAAAATGATGTCCTTGAAAAAAAAAAAAGTTGAAATGATAGTGATTATAATAGGAACAAAATGAAAGAAGGTTCATGCCTATGTGCACCATCATAATGTACAAACTCCAGCTAAATTTTTAGAATAGGTTTGCAGGCAAATTAAAACTTAAATTGTTTTAAAACTTGACATTTTAGTATCAATTAAAATATATAAGCATATATTTAATACAATCAAAAAATATAAGCAAGTATTACTTCATTTATTCTATACAACAGTCTATATGTTGTATCATATATTCATATCATATAGTGCATCACATATAGCCTATATGTTGTCTATTTTACAAAAATATAATTTTAAAAATTGCAAATACAAATTTAATTATTCTTTACTACAGATAATATAATTTTTAAGATTGCAATTACAAACTTAACATTGTTAAATTGACATTATGGTAACGCCTATTTAACAATATTTGCTTTATTTATTCAGTACAACTTAATCGACCATTCCAAATGCTAATATAGATTTTTGTTTATGTATGCCAAAATAATTAAAATATTTTTTTATTTGGACACTATGTTTGTTTGAACTTATGTTTTTAAGATTAACGGGTGGTTACTAAAAATCCGGACAAACTTTCAAGTGCAATTACTCCCAAAGTTTTTATGGTAGAGATTAAATAAAACTATCATTAAAAAGAGTTTTTAGTTATTTATTTATTTTAATTAAGTTTGTCTTCAACCAGTCTGTTTCTTCGGATTCAGCCAACTCTAACACAAGTTGACCCAAAAAGTGAAAATACAAGGTTAAGGTCAATTTTTTTCAGGCAAAGCTTTATTCTGGTTTGTAGTTGTTTCACGTCTTTTGCTTGCCAGTTACTCTCATGCACTTTGCCTTTCAAAACAGCCCAAAAGTCTTCAATTGGGCGACACTCCGATACGGCTGGCGGATTGTCAACTTTTTTGATAAAATTGATGTTATGAGTCTCGTAGCAGCTGGTCACGGTTTTGGCATAATGCGATGAAGCCAGGTCCGGCCAAAATATGTAATTACCATCGGCATGATAAGCGTTGATGAACGGCACTTCCTTCCGCATTTTTGTGCTACAACCCAATCTCAAACAAACCTAAGTGGTATACATAGCTGTCTATGTCACCCAAGGGTTACTCGTGTGCTTCACTTTGTTAAATCTAAAAATTTACCTTTTTCTACAGAAGAGGTCAAGAGAGTTTGTTCTAACTGGCACTAATCTTTTCCTAATACAATTCATTTCATAGATGGCTTTATTGACTGCAAGGCCGCTGGGTATAAAAAATGGTTTTGAAACATCTTTGTCAGAAGCGGCCAGCCAGACAAGCACCTTGGGTTTGAACTTGCGCTTTTTGCAATATTTAACACTTGGTGGAGTCTTGTCTCTGTTGCTAGAGTAGTAGGTGCTGTTTCCATTAATTGTTGAGTGTGACAGCGTGAAGTAAGACTCATCGTCAAGGATGATCAATGCCAGTTTTGATTCGCTCATTCTGGTTCTCTTGTCGATGAGGTATACCCTGTTTTGTATAACTTTTGATGTCAGTGTACTTGGCAAGAGTTTTAATGATATGTGAATGACTGCATCCAAATTTTTGACCAGCTTGCCTCATCGAAACTCGGTCACTGTGATCAAATATGGCTTTCAGGTGCTTGATCCTCTTAGGGGTCATGATTTTGGCCACACGACCACTTCCTTGCACTCTTTTGTGCCCAGAATCATTCTCAACACGTTTGATTATATCATAGATAGTGCTTCTTGGGATTTTTTCAGCATTGAAGTGAGCTACTGTGAACTTTTTACCTTGCAATTTATTATTTAAATAGAACTCGTTCTAGAAATCTGTTTTCTTACCTCTTCTTGCTTGGTCATCATTATTTTTAAATTATTATTAATTACCTAAAAAAAAAAATTAACTTATAAAGAATTAAATAAGCTATAAAAAGGATATAAACATGAATAAAAAAGATTTAGCTTGTGGCATTTAAAATTCAGTTAAAGTTTGTCCGGATTTTTAGTAACCACCCGTTACAGAGATATGCCAAGTAATAACGCAGAGTAAGGTTTCACCTAGGTCTATACTTTTTTTTAGCTGTTCCAGGAAATGTCTAAATCAATATGAGAAGAGACTTGCCTTGACATTTTGACTGTTTTTTATAACATAAATTCTAAAAATGAATAAAATTTGTACTTAGAAGAGCTTATTGGTGTAGCCTACATTCAGCAAATGCAACCAAGAGACAATATATTTCACAGAGGTCTTAAGGTTAGAAAATCTTTTTACTTACAAATAGTTATTACAATAAAAAATAAAAATTGGAATGCCCACTAGTAGATGTGTGTTGCACATTTGAGATGTTAAACAATAAAACTAAACTCCCTCATTTAAACCATGTTGCAAAACAAGCTGAAGACAAACTTACAGTCTACAAAAGGAGCAAAAATTTATATTCAGCTTTGAAGCATGAGACATCTGATGCTGCAAAGATAAAAGGTATGTTTTTTCTTTAGCATTTGAATTAATGAAAACATTATTCCTTTCAAAAAATCCATATAACATTTCCATTATGAAATCAGTGTCAAATTTGTATCCAGGCAACGCAAAACTATGTCTGCTGAAAATACGTTGTTGACCTGTGTTATTAAGTATTAATCAAAAATAATTAATAACAACATATTTAAAAATAATTTGTGTTTGAAAAAATTGTTAATTCAAAAAGTATTTAAAAAAAAATTAAACTCAAAACTATCAAATGTTAAAATTAAACAGATTAAATCAAATAAATTAACTATGAATAAAAATAAAAAATAAAAAAAATACAAAACAAAAAGATAACTAAATTTTAACTGTTTAATTTTCATAACATTTAACATTAACATTGAAAAAATAAATACAGAAATTCTCAGATAACTTGCAGATATAATTACAGTAAGAAATTTGTCAAACCAAAAATAAAAAAGGCTGATAAAAAATGTTAGAAAACCATTTTTAAATAAAGAAGCCTGCATAATCTAAATCCAAAATACTAAAGAATAAATGAAATCAAATAAAGTTTTCAAATTTACCCCAAGCACACATGCTTTTTCTAAGATAATATTTTTGAAACATTAATTATTTCAAAACATTTCTGTTAACAACAGAAAACTAAACTAATCCTCTTAAGAATTTGATGCAACAACATGAAAATGAATAATTTGATCAAACAACCTTGTAAAAATTTAAAAAACAACCTTGTAATGATTTGTACAAAAAACCTTGCAACAATTTTTTTTCACTTTTTTCAGCTTTTTTTTCCATAATTTTTTAGCTCTTTAAGTCCTTTAAAAAAATAAGATATTTATATCTAACCTGTTGTTGCTGTAGTTAAAAAAGCCCATGAATCTTTGCAATTGTATTGAAAACCATAAGAAAGTGGATAATGCTCATCTTCAACTCCTTCACAATTTATGACAAAATCTGATTTAGCTACAGAACCATTATTAGGATACACACTACAAGTTGCCTTTGATACATCTGGAGGATTGTTAACATCTTTTATTTCTGCTGCTGCTCCTGATGCACCAGATAAAATCCCTTTTGAACATGATGCGTTAACGCGAAACTTGTATCGATAAGCTGGAAATATTTTTAAAATAATAATGCAAATATTCATCATCATCATCATCGTCATCATCATCATCATCATCATCATCATCATTATCATCATTATCATCATCATCATTATCATCATTATCATAATCATCATCATTATCATCATTATCATCATTATCATCATTATAATCATCATCATCATTATCATCATCACCATCATCATCATCATTATCATCATCATCATCATCATTATTATCATCATTATCATCATTATCTTTATCATCATCATTATCATCATCATCATCATCGTCATCATAATTATCATCATCATCATCATTATCATCATCATCATCATCATCAGCATCATCATCATCACCATTATCATCATCATCATTATCACCATCATAAGAAAAAAATAAAATGTTGGAGGTGGGGTTTAATGAAGGTAATAAATCTCTAAATTTTAAAATTTCAAAAATTGAAAATGAAAACAAGAAAAAGCTGATTTCTTGATTAGTTAACATCTTATTAGTTTATTAGTTAGCAGATTAGTTAGATTAGTTTAAATTTTGAATAATCTTGACTTAAATTAAAATTAATCTTAAAACAAATCAATATTTCGTATTTGAAATATTTATTTCTCTATTTTACTTCTGTTACTAAATATGTGTGAACTATGATGTATGCTTATGATGTATACTACAATGTATACTATGATGTATACTATATACCTCTGTTACTAAACATGTGTGAACTATGATTTACTTATGGTAGTACTCTAGGACTCTAGGAATAACTCCCCATTTTTAAGCTAAATTATGTCTCAAATTAGTTACATTTGGTTACATAATAAAACATATAATACAGCCCTCAAAACTAGGGTCGACATTCAGCAATGCTGACCTAACTGCCGACCTAAAAGTGTTTCAGATCAGCAAAAATTTGCCAACCTTGTTTCTATGTTTTATGGTTAACCCTTTGTGTCAAAATATTTTTGCCGACCTGATGTCTGACAGTTTGAGGTCGGCAATTAATTGCAGACCTCATTTTTCTTAATTCCGAGAGTTGTATAATATGATAGTATATCTGTATCAAAGATAATGTATGCAATGTAAAGCATATTATAGATAAATATTTACCATTATCAAGCTATTTATAATGTATAATTTTATTTTTAATGTACAACATTTTCGTCTTAATCAGTCAGAATAAAAAAGTAAAGTTTTAACTCAGAACAAAGTAACAATTAATTTTATTATTTAACGTGATGATATTCATTATGCTTCATCAAGTATTAATTTGTTTAAAAGATTCAATCTGCTGTTGTTGTTTTTAATGTCACATTTCATTTCATCCGGTTACTCTTTTGAAAACTATTCAGCTTTTAAATGGGATCTATAAAACTATGAAACTATATCAGTTTGCAAAACTTGTAAATGGTTTTTATTTTTGGCTAATTGCAGCTGTTACTTATTCTAATTCTTTATTTTTATTTCAAGTTTGTTATCTATCATTTAGAATTGATCCTTCTGCAAAAAGATAACTTTTTGTTATCTTTTTGCAGAACACCAATATTTTATTTAAAAAATTTGAACAACACTTGCAATACTTTTGAGTACAGGGCGAAAGTGAGAAAAATTAATGAGAAATTTCTTTATTGTTAGATGCTCGTTGCTTATTGCTTGTTGGTCAACTCTTTACTTATAAGCTTTTTTCTCGATTGAAATAAATTTTGTATGAAATTTTATGAAAATATTTTATATTAATATGAGAGCATTAATTTAGCTTGAAAAGTGATTTTTCCACATCCTCATTCTCATCATCCTCATTCTCATCATCCTCACCTGATACAAAAAAGTTATAAAGTCTAAGGCTTTTGTTTGGACAAGTTGTTAACAAGTCCAATAATAGCAAGTGCAAGGCTACATGTTATAAGGAAAAGGTCATAGGTTTAAAGGTCAGGGACTTAATATTCTTAAAGACTTCTTAAACTTCTTTTCATCAAGTTACACTTCTTTTCATCAAGTTACCAATAAGAACTGCAAACATAATTTTTAGGCTATCAGTTGATGCTACTTTTCATCAAGTTAATAAGAACTGCATTCATAATTTTAGGACTATAAGTTGAAGCTGATTTTCTGTGCAACAGCTATGACTTATTTGCTTAATTTAGAAGAATGCCACCAAAAGTAATATCATTTGTGCATAAGAAAATTTTAGATAAATTAAAAAATTTGTAGCAATATTAAAAATTATAACACTTGTGGGTGAAACCAATAAATCTATAAAAGAAAACTATTTTATTTTTATTTTTGTCAACTCTTGTTCATTAAAAATAGTATGCATTTTTTTTTATATATATCTATAAATTATCAATTATTAGCTTATCAAAAAAAGTTACTTCAAAAAAAGTTTTATATTGTGCTCTTTTATTTTTGCTATGTTCATTTACTTTTGTCATGGTTCTTATCCATTCAATGACTTCTATTTTTCCCCAGCAACTAAGATTTCCTTTCAGAAACTCAGAAAAAATTTTAAAAATTTCTAAAAATCATTTTTAACTATGCTTACAATTTATAATCTGAATGTAAAAATTTTGAATCAAAATGTTTTTTAAATAAAATTCTAATCCTACTTTAAAACTTAGTTTTACATAAGAATACACATTTCCTAAGCCTAAATTTTATTTCAGTCAAAATGACTGACTTTGGATGACTAAAAAAGTTTGAGTTATCCAAAGAAATTTGCTGAGAGAGGACAAAAAAAAACTTTTACTTAACAAAGTTCACTTGATTAGAGGTTCAACAACCAGAGACTTTTAATAGTAATTGATTAGACAATTTAAATAAAACAGTTTGAAATAACTTGAGTTAACTGTGTTTGACTTGAAATAACTTGAGTTAACTGTGTTTGAGAATTAATTTTTATTACATCAAACTTATTGGATTCTCTGTATTATATATATATATATATATATATATATATATATATATATATATATATATATATATATATATATATATATATATATATATATATATATATATATATATATATATATATATATATATATATATATATATATATATATATATATATATATATATATATATATATATATATATATATATATATAATACAGAGAATCCAATAAGTTTGACTAACAAAACATTGACTTAAAAATTACTTGAGTTTAAAGAATTAGGCCCGAGGACAAAATTACGCTGGTTAAACTTTGTTGTTGATTTGTTTATAAGTTCTTCTGTAATATCTTCATATGTACAGTTCAGCCCAGTTTTAAAGGTACGTAAAACTTTCCAATTATAGATAATTTGTTCACATTTGTCTTTATTTGAAATTGATGAACTTATAGAAAACTTTGAGCTGGGATTAATCAAGACATCACAATTTTGTTCGCATCTAAAAAAATCATTCATTGTATAATAAAATAAAAATAAAACATGAACAAAATAATAAAAAATTAATCAATTTATATTGACTATAATTAACAATGAAATGGAAAGTAATTGTTATTTTATGTATAAATCCACCCTATGCCACTGGAAGTACTGCACTGAACCTATTTAACATTCAGTTTAAACCACATTCAAATCACAATCAAATTACGAACAAAGTTTATCAAAAAAGACATAATGAAAATACAACTCAATTAGAATGCAATAATTTTCCTGTAGAGTCTTTGTTACAATGAGTACCAGATACCAAATCATATTCCTGGTACCAAATCATATTCCTGGGTTTCAAGTGGGTATCAAGTCTTTCATCAAAACTTTGAAAGATATTCTGAAAAACAGGATACAGAGCAGTATCTAATTCAAACCCAAATTTAAGATTTTTATTAAGATAAAAAAAAAATCAAAACTACCTAGTAACAGCCAGTCTGGGACCTATATTTTAAAAATGCAAATGTTTCAAAGTTTACATAAGTGAAACAAAAATGCAGGTAAACATATGGATTCATCAACAATAGAGGAGCATTGACAAAAAGAAACCTTATCAATCTGCATTAGCATTTCATAAAACCTTTTACAATGAAAAGATTATTTTGGAAAAAACAAAAACAATAAAGGTAGAAAATAAAAAATTTGAAAGAAAATTTAGGGATGCACTAGAAATCCAAATAACATGTTCTTTGTGCAAAAACAACTGGATTATTCTTAGTGAAGGCCAATATGTCAAAACTATGTTTTAGAAACCATTTTGTATATAATATATATATACACACACACACATATATATTGACACACATAAATACATATACACATACATATATATATATATATATATATATATATATATATATATATATATATATATATATATATATATATATATATATATATATATATATATATATATATATATATATATATACGCAAATACATATATACATATATGTGTGTGTGTGGAAAGGTTTGCCTACTAATTTTAATTATTATTTATTTACATTTTTCCTATGTTTGTTAAAACATTTTTGTTGTAAAGGGGATTGAACAGTTTCTATTTTACTTTTTTGCTATTTTCTTTTTAAATTTTTAAAAATTTTTAAAGAGCGTCTTCATACATACATTTGGATAAATCTCTTCGCTTCCAACAAAGCTGCAAGCAACCACTATTAGAGTTGGAAGTTACTGGAAGCTGATCTGAAAGATAAAGTTTACAAAGCAAAATAATGATTGATAGACAACTTAAAAAGATTGCAAATTATGTGAATCAGAAAAACAAGATAAAGGAGGTGAATTCCAAAGAACTGATGTTGAGGAAAAAAACTAAACAAATAAGAGTTTTTGGAGCACTTAGGAACAGTAAAATGAGAAAAGAGAAAAAGAAGCAACATCACGATGATGTGATAATGGTTGGAGCTTGGCTGCAAGAGCAGGTCCAACTATGTTTACAGTGCATTTTTGCACCTTGTCAAAAATGCACTGTAAAAATGGAAGGACATCATTGGATGATCCGACTCAGATATGGCAACAATATTCCATACAAAGACGGATAGAGAGAAAAATATAATCCAGAGTAAGAAAGTGGCAAGCACGATAGAGAGATGCAAACAATTCAGCTTTGTCTTTAGGTAAGACAAAAGGTGATAAAACCTGAACCACACAAATCTGAACCACAAAATCTGAACCACACAAAATCTGAACCACACAAAATCTGAACCACACAAAATCTGAGGTGGAATAACATATTTGCCTTTTGAGTTAAAAATATTTTAATTAAAATCTGTAAAAAGGGGGAAAATAATGAAAATAATGGAAAAAGAGACATTAGAATTGGTTTCATTAGAGCTGGTTTTTGCCTTTTGCTGATGAAAAAGGAATTTCACAAATCACTTAAACAGCTTTATAAAAACACTATTATAGTGTTATTACTTTTAGAACAAAAACACTATTAAAGTGTTATTACTTTTAGAACAAAAACACTATTAAAGTGTTATTACTTTTAGAACAAAAACACTATTATAGTGTTATTACTTTTAGAACAAAAACACTATTATAGTGTTATTACTTTTAGAACAAAAACACTATTATAGTGTTATTACTTTTAGAACAAAAACACTATTATAGTGTTATTACTTTTAGAACAAAAACACTATTATAGTGTTATTACTTTTAGAACAAAAACACTATTATAGTGTTATTACTTTTAGAACAAAAACACTATTATAGTGTTATTACTTTTAGAACAAAAACACTATTATAGTGTTATTACTTTTAGAACGCAGTTAGTCACTAGAGTGTTATTACTTTTGAATTTGTAAGTTTATTGTTTTATTTTTTATAACTTTTTCGCTAACAAATTAAAGTTGATTCACCCTTTGAAAACAAAGAACATGTTTTTGTATAAACTAAAATTTTGAAGACCAGATATTTTTCCAGATATTGCATTTCATGATCGCTTAATTCAACTCTTGTTATATAAAGATATTTTACAAATACATTTATATAACAACAATTTATATTTTTGCTTTCCTCTTTAAAAAAAGTTAAATAAAGGAAAATCATTTTTTTTATTGTAGACTTTTTTACTTCACCTTATCTAATTTTGTTGCTGAATGTAACAACCACTCTAAAGAAACAAAAATGAAAACAGTACATAAATTATTTAAACTAATATTTTATTTTTATTTTTTTCTATTTAAATTTCTTTTTGTTTCCTACTTTGTTAGTTTTGTTTTTTTGTTTTTAAAACCTTTTTCAATTAATATTATAAAACTTGCAAACGGCAGTGATCAAGTTGTCTAAAATAAAATACTCTTGCGTGGTCATACAAGACAAAAAACATGCCTTTCCTGGGAAGGCTTGAAACCTGAAATCAAAACTTATCACATTTAAAGACACCTGAAAGATCTTAAAATTGCTGTAAATTTTAATCTTTGTAAACACCTATATAAATATTGTTGTTAATAATACAGTGTGTCAACTTTTTCAATTTGGTTCACTACTTTATTTAAAAGCAAGTTCTAAGTATCACTACTTTGTTTAAAAGCAAGTCATTTTGTTGGGTTATGGATTTTGAATACATTGTTTCCAGTTTAAGATGTTGAATGCTAGGATCTTCTTGACTCGATGCAAATGATTTGCTTTTATCTCTGTTTTAGGACTAGACAACTCATTCTATTATCTCTTAATGAGGGTACAGCTCTAAAGCTCAGTTTTATGGTTCTGAGGCTTTCCCGAACTCTGTGGTAGCTCTCAGAGAGACTGATTCCATCAACAGCTGAAAAATATCAAAGTATTGAGAGTGCAATGTTGCGCATGAATGGTGTCACTGTTTGTACTTTTGGTGTGCATTGCCAAGGCCACATTGGAGCCTTTTGTTACGGCTTAGGGTTTATTGATAGTAATAAGGCAATTGCTTGGGCTGTTAAACAGAGTACTGAGTAATATCTATGTTTTGAGTCAAGTTCTTTAACAAATTTATAACTGAATCAAGTAACAAAAACTATAAAACAAAAAAAACCACTGTAATCACCAAGTTCGCTAAACCTATTATTCACTAATATTCGTGGTCTTCAAAGTAACTTTTCTTCTGCTGAGTCTTATCTCTTGCAAAGTTCATCAGATATAATTGCTCTTTGTGAGACTAATTTAAGTTCAGCTGTCTCATCTTGTGATCTTAGTATTGATGGTCATCTTCCTTTAATTCGTAAAGACTCCAATAGTCACATGCTTAGCCTAGGCATTTACATTCGTAACAGTTCACCTATTTGTTGGGAAACTAGGTTTGAATCCACAAATTACTCTTTTATATGCTTTTGTTTAGCACCACTTCACTCTATTGCCTTTCATTTTCTTCTATATCACTCTCCTTCATCTCAAGACTGCACTCTTCTTGATATTATTTCTGATCATATTGACCAACCCTATTATCTCATTCTTCATTAAAACTATTATCTCATTCTTCATTATCTTATCAAAAACTATTATCTCATTCTTCATTATCATCACAAATCACTGATCATTGTACATCTTACAACTACCTTAAAGCTGACTGGGACTCGTTCCGTGATTTTCTCGGTGATGGCCCTTGGGTAGAAATCTTTTGTCTTCCTGTTGACAAATGTGCTTCTAACATTACTTTGTGGATTCAGGCTGGCATGGAATCCTTTATTCCCTCTCGACGATTCCAGGTCAAGCCTCACTCTTCTCCATGGTTTTCCTCACATTGTGCTGCTGCAATTGCCAATCAAAACTACTACTTCCATATCTATCAGCAAAACAATTCTCCAGAAAACAGACGTCTGTTTATTACTGCTAGGAACCATTGTAAAAAGGTTTTGTCTAATGCCAAATCCCACTATTCTCAGGTAATGAAATCTCGTATTTCATCAGAAAAGATAGGCTCTCATGACTTCTGGAGAATCTTTAATAGTATCAATAATAAGGGCAAGTCTGTAATTCCACCTCTTTTGTATGGTTCAGACTTTGTCACCTCACCTAAAGACAAAGCTGAATTGTTTGCTAAGAACTTTTCATCAATATCAATTCTCGGTTCCACTAGATGCGTTCTACCTGATATAGCTTTCAAACAAGTTGGTCTACTGCTTGACATTCGTATCACTATAGCTTCTGTTTCTAAAGTGATTTCCTGCTTAGACTCTTTTACAGCTTGTGGCCTGGACAACATACCTGTTATAGTCTTGCAAAAGTGTTCTCCGGAGCTTTCATCTATCCTTTTAAAACTATTCAACAAGTGCTTGTTTTCCAGCCGGCTGGAAAGCAGCATCTGTTATCTCTATTTTGAAAAATTCTGGAGAGCGATCTAATTCGTCAAACTACTGTCCCATTAGTCTTCTTCCTATCATAAGCAAGGTTTTTGAATGTTTAATTAACAAACAGTTAATCTCTCATTTTGAATCTAGTAACTTACTTTCTGATCATCAGTATGGATTTCGATCTTCTCGTTTTACGGCTGATTTGCTAATAGTAATAACAATAGGTTTTATTAGATAAAGGTAGAGAGTTTGAGGCCATCGTTTTTGACTTTTCTAAAGCGTTTGATAAAGTTTGGTATGATGGTCTTCTCCATAAGCTTACTTCTTACAGTGTATCTGGAAACATCTTTAAGATTATTGAATCCTTCATTTCCAATCGTAGTATAAAAGTTGTCTTTGATGGACAGCACTCTCCTTTTTATTCTGTAACCTCAGGGGTTCCTCAAGGTGCCCTATAATCTTTTTAATTTAATTTAACAATCTTTCAGATATTATCACATCCAAGGTGGCATTAAAACTCAATTTTTTTTCAGCCAATCGTTATTGCAATAATCTAGACCTTCATATATTTGTGAACGGTAATGTACTTGATGTGTCATCTACCCTTTATCTTCTAGGATTAACTCTTATTTCCGCTCTTTCTTAGAAACCGTATATCAAATCTGTTGCAAAATTAGCATCTGCTAAAGTTGCATCTCATCATCAAGCTCGAATCTTTTTCACTCCGTATTCTATTCTCTATCTCTATAAATCTCAATTCTGGCTTTGTTGCTATATCTGGGGCGGATCTTCTAATGATGCTCTTTCTCTTTTAGACAAGGTACAAAAACGCATAGTAAACATAGTTGAACCTGCTCTTGCAGCCAACCTTCAACCTCTGTCACATCATCGTAATGTTGCTTCTCTTTCTCTTTTCAACAAATACTATAATGGGCACTGCTCTAAAGAGCAGTGCCCATTATAGTATTTAACTTGCAGATTTCATATTCATTTAACTTTATAGTTTTTATTTACTTTTGTTATATGTTTTTTATCTTTTAAACATCGTTTTTATTTATATTTCTAGATATTCACATATAATTCATTTTGAAATATTTATTATGTATTTCAAAGTTAAGTTAAAAAAGCAACAAATTCATACTTCACAGATACATATAAGGGTTCTTTTTCAGTTAAACATAATGTCACATCTCCAATGGCTTGGCGATTGAATGGATCATAACGTTTCATGATTAACAAACGCAAATCATAACAATAATACCATAAATACTTACTTAGAAGAACCAATTTTAGTGATAATAACCCTAAAAAAGTAATAATAATAATAATAATAATAACAGTGGAATAAAAATAAAAAACCAAATAGTCAGGTACATTAATTAATACAGCTGCAAGTTACAAATGAATATATTAAGCAATATAAATTTAAGATTTGATGAATATTGTTTCAAGGATTTGCTACTCTAATAGTGAAAAAGTTGTGACATATCTCACAATTATCAGTTGTTTTTTGAAGTAAGCTTTTAAAATTGTTGAATGCAATCAAAACTTTTTTTCTGGCTACTAAATAAAGAAGTTGCAAGTGTTCATTTACTTTATAGCAGAATTGCTTTAGACCATGAGATACTTTTGCAGCATCAAACATGTAGTAACTTTTTTGAGTTTTTTTTTTTACCCATATTCATCACCTTGAGAAACCAACTTGGAAATTTTGACAATTAAATTTGTCAGATATAAAAACCAAATCAATAATTAATATTAATAGCAAAATATTTTCTTTGAATAAAATCTTTTATTATCATTACTGTTATTTATAATTATTACTGTATACTATTTATTATTATTACTGTATTATATATTATTATTACTACTTTTTATTATTATCTACTTAATAATTTATCTATTGAAAAAAAATTTCCAAAACTTTGTTATATAAATTAAACTTAAACTTATAAAGTTTAACTACCTCTATCATTCATTTGTATTGCTGATCCTTCTGAATTTGAAAAGCATGCTTTTGAAAGAAAATTTTCGCTTTTGTAAGTGTTTGGATCAACCACAGGGTAACTCTTTTTCTCTTTAACTTTATAAATATCTAAGCCGCTAAAGTTACCACTGCGAGCACAAAACCATTTAACATCAAGCTTGCTGTCACTGTCAGGGTCATGACTTCGTGTAGCATCTATTACTATTTCTGATTATAAATAAAAATAATATAACAATATTAGTAATAATATTATTAAGAAATTAATTTTTTTATTTTTTTATTTTGTTAATTCATCTCCTCGAGGCCAAGAAGCCCACTACAAGCAAGGAGGCTACTATTATTGTGGTTATAACCCTCTCTCAACTCTATAACTCTGAAACACAAACCTCGACGAACAAGGCCATATATTACATTCTTGTACATTCATTACAATACATTCTTGTACTAAACAATTAAATTGGACAAAACAACACCTCAATAACACATACGTCATAGAACCAGCAACAATAAAAACATAAAATTTTATTACCAATTTAATTATAAAAATCTGATTTTGAATTTTTAATACAACAATACAACCTTGTTGAATTATATATATATTCTTAATCCTCCCATCAAACTCTCCTCACATTCTTCTTTTTTTTTAACTCATTCACAAATTGAATAAAAAACATTTACACTACTCATTAAGCTTTTTTACTTTTTATATTAACTTACCATCTCCTCGCTGAAATGTTTTCTCATATCCACCAGCAATAATTAATTGTAAAGGACAAGGGACAACCTTGAAGTAACCTATTCTCATGGATATTGTATCTTCAACAACCTCTTTTGTGACATTGTCTACCATCTGCCCAAAATAAGTAACTCGATATATACCATAATTTTTGAGAGTTTTACCAATGAGAATGTACTTTTCATCTAAAATATAAAAATACAATAGAAAACAAAAATACTAAAAAAAAATATTGACTTTCCTAATAATAATAATAATAAAAAGAAATTATAACTATTTGAAATATGTTTGGTTTGAGAAAATAAATAAACATATAAAATATAATTTTTTATAGAATGAAAAAAAATCACTATTATTACATTCTTATATATATATATATATATATATATATATATATATATATATATATATATATATATATATATATATATATATATATATATATATATATATATATATATATATATATATATATATATATATATATATATATATATATATATATATATATATATATAAAACAAGAAAATCACTAATCAAATTTATAAAAAAGAAAATTAGAAATAAATGATAAGATAAATAAAACTTCAATATATAACAAAAATTTAAATTACAGGAAGTAATAACTACTGTAATATGTCACACATTTGTGAAATATGTCGACACTATTTTAAAAATAATTTTCATAAAAGAAAGAGACTTTGCTGAATGATGGGTCAAACGACAATGAGTTTTAGTTGATGGAACTAGAGATGATATTTCTTTGAGCAGCACCCATGATAGTATTTTTAGAAAAGAGAAAGAGGTGCAACTTTACAATAATGGGAAAGAGGTTCAAGTTTAGCAGATAGAGCAGGTCCAACTACAATTAAAAGTTTTGGACCTTGTCTAGAGGAGAAAGAGCATTATTAGAAGAACGAGCCCAAATATGACAATAGTATTCCATACAGGAAAGAATAAGAGATTTGTAGAGGTAGAGAATGGAATCATGGAAAATGGCAAGCACAATAAAGAGAAAATCTTAGCATATTTCAACTTGTTTCTCTTCGCAGCAGCCTTGTTCATTAAGGTTCATGTTTCGGAGTTAGAAATTTGAGGGAGGGTTATAACCACTAGTAGCCTTCTCATTTGTAGTGACCCTTTCATCCTTGAAGTGGTAAATAACGAAAAAAATATATATATATATATATGCTAATTTGGCAATCGATTGTATAAATGGTTTCCATGTAAAGTTAGTAATAACAATAATCCAAAAAAATGTAAAGAAGTAGACTCAGTGAGAGAGTTGCCATTCATTGTTATGTCGACAGTATTGTGATGCTGTTTGCAGTAAATAACTGAGCTTTGTTGGAGTTTAAATTTACAAGCCACTGGGAGCCACAATTTGTTACAGAAGTGAAATCAGATTCAAGATAGACTGCCTGTTCAAAGCTTTTAAAAAGAGAAAACTTTTTGTCAAGACAGGAGTATAAAGTTGAGTCATCAGCAAAAAGAACTACTTTAGATGTAAGGTTGTCAGGAAGATTAATGTAGATAAGAAAAAACAGGAGCACGGATAGAACCTTGAGGTACACCAGAAGTTACTGGAAATGAAGAAGAGTGTTCTTTGAGGTTGACTTCAATACAGCGGTTAGAAATAAATGATTTAATAATCTCAAAAATATTCCCAGATACACCATATGCAATAAGCTTATCAAGAAGATCAGCATACTAATCTTTATCAAAACCCTTAGATATGTTAAGAACAATACCCCTAGCCTCTCCATCAAATGCACAATAAAATCTTTCAGTTACAGCAGTTAGCAAGTCAGCCTTAGAGAAAGAAGATTAAAAATCGTATTGATTGTCTGACAGTAAGTTATTTGACTCAAGATGGGATGTGAGAAATTTGTTAATCAAAGACTTAAAGACCATGCTAATAACAGAAAAAAGACTGATTGAATGATAATTGAAGGGGTAAGAATGTACACTGGAGTTTTTGAAAATTGGAACAAAAGATATCATTTTTCCAGCAGGCACAAAAACAAGATTCAGTCAAACATTTATTATTTTAGAGAGAATTGAAAAGAGCTCTAAAGAATAACTTTGTAAGACTATGACAGGAATGTTCCCTGGACCACAAGCCATAGAAGAGTTTAATTAAGATATGACTTTAGCAATGGAAGCGATTTGAATGTCTAACAATGGGTTAACCTGTTTATTTGGAATGGAAGGAAGAGAATGGGCATAAGAATTTTAAAGTCGAATTAGAAAAAAAGTTCTTTGCAAATAGTTCTGACTTATCCTTGGGAGAGATTATAAGATCAGTTCCATGAATGAAAGATGAAATGTTATACCTACCCTTGTTTATATTATTATATTATTTATGTTATAAATGCTTATGTTTATGTTATAAATAGTTTTTGTTATTAAATTATTCCTAATGATTAGAAAAAAGCTTTTTCCATTTACCCTCTGTTAAACCAATATATTGTTTATCAGGTACATTCTTGAAAGAATCAACATATTTCTATATCACAAATTTTTGATAAACATTTTCCACTCATTGGAAAGAGTTTTTTGTTTACAGTTACAACTTTCTAAGGAAAACTACAACCTTAGAGGAATTGAATAGATTTTTATAAGAGAAGTTTTGGCTAAGCTTGTTATTAATTAAAATTGTTTTAGAATTAGGAGTAGATGGTTTGAGTTATCATTAATATATAATAAGTGAAAGCAGAATAGTATTAAATTTTTTTTTTTTTTTTTTTTATTATCTTTGCTTCCAACAAGGCTGCAAGCAACCACTAATTAGTGTTAGAAGTTACTGGAAGAGAAAAGATGAAGATTGTAGAGCAAGATAATGATTGACAGACAACTTAAAAGATTGCGAATTATATGAATCAGGAAAGCAAGATGAAGGAAGCGAATTCCAAAGAACTGATGTTGGGGGAAAAAACTAGACAAATAAGAGTTTTTGGAGCATTTAGGAACAGTAACAGAAAAAGGATGAGACTTAATTGAATGACAAGTAACGCGAGAGTGAATTTTAGTAGATGGCACAAGAGACGCTAGCTCTATAGAGCAGTGCCCATTATAGTATTTGTAGAAAAGAGAAAGAGAAGCAACGTTACGACGATGTGACAGAGGTTGAAGGTTGGCTGAAAGAGCAGGTCCAACTATGTTTACAATGCGTTTTTGCACCTTGTCTAAAAGAGAAAGGGCATCATTAGGAGATCCGCCCCAGATATGGCAACAGTATTCCATACAAGGCCGGATTTGAGATTTATAGAGATAGAGAATAGAATCCAGGGTAAGAAAGAGACGAGCTCGATAAAGAGATGCAACTTTAGCAGATGCTAATTTCGCAACGGATTTGATATAAGGTTTCCAAGAAAGATCAGAAGTGAGGGTTAATCCTAGAAGATGAAGGGTAGGAGACTCATCGAGTACATTACCGTCCATAAATATAGGAAGGTCTAAACTATTGCGATAACGATTGGCCGAAAAAAATTGAGTTTTATCTGAATTAAAGTTTTGATAGAAATGTTTTTTTGGGAATAATACCAAAAATTATTCTAGAGGAATTAAATGAAAAAAAAAATTGAAATTCATTTAGAAGGAATAATGTTGAAAATGCCTATACGGAATAATATTGAAATATGGATTTAGGAATAATATTGAAAAACTAGCAAAGAGGTAAAACATGCAAGAAGTGTTGCTACATCAACTGACAAATAGGTAGAAGATACAAGGAATGTTATTACACTGACTGAGGGTTTGGTTTGGGCAGGCAGTCGATCAATTAAAAAAAATTGAATCATAACTATTTTTTAAATTTTCGACTATTCAATTTTTAATTATTTCGATGTTAATCATTTTTTTCTAATTTCGATCTTATACTGCTTTTAGGATTTTTAATACTATTTCTTTTTTTACAATTGCAATTTTATTCTCTATTTTGATAATAATCCTGAAACTCCCTTTTTAAATAAGTTCAGTTTGGCTGTTTTCAGTACTGTTACTACAACCCTATAATAAATCATCATTCAGTTTTTTGAAAAGTTTATACGAATTTTCAAAGAGGTTAAATGTGACGTCAAGAAAATTTGCATTTTTTAAATTTATACATATTTCAATTTTTATAACATTTTTAAAAACTTTAAAGAAATAACTACACCCTAATTTCTGAAAAAAAAAAGTCTTGATTTTAGGTATTTTATAGGCTACTCAGGATGAATTTTGTTTTTGAAATTAATCATTTTTTTTGTACTTTCAATAATTTCAAAAATTCACTAATCATTTTTTTTTTTAATTTTTACATACTAATTTGTTTGTTTAGTTTTAAAATAAACTTTCTGTGTATTTTTTACATAATTTTCATAAAATGAACTCAAGTTTCATGTAATATTCCAGTTGCACTTTGTATTTTTATATCTGTGCTTTTATTTTTTAGTGGAAAATACTGATATGGATACTGATATGGATCAGTCATCCTTATCTAAGATTCAGACACAAAGTGAAGCTAATATCTAGCTGATTGGTCCAGTTTTGAAGAAACTTACTAACATGAAACTGCTAATACTTTATCAAGTATTGTTAGTATTATCAAGTATTGTCAAGTATTGTCAGTGTGCCAAAAAATTATTATCAAGTAGTGTCAGTGTGCCAAAATAAAAAATTGAAAAAATGTTTTTGGCATAGAGATCACGCCACCAGATAATGAAATTAGCAAGGCTCTAGTAAATTTACCAAAAAAGTGAGGGATGAAGGCAGAGAGAAAGCCATGTTTTGCCTGGTTTGGATCTAAATATTTGGTACCAATGAATGGTATCAATGTGAACTGAAAAGTTGTCAGGGAAACGCTATTGGAAAAAGAAGAAGCTGGAAGAAACTTGTAAACATTGGCATCAAAGAAATATAGCCAAATATAATAAAGATAATCAATTTCTGGCAGCATCTAATCTAAAAGGCCATCATCAAAGAGCTGTTTGGTTGTAAAAAAAGTAGTTGAGAATGAACTTCTTGAAAAAAAGCTGAAAAATGTCAAACAGATGATCCTAAGCTTTCTTTTAACCTCTAACAACTTAAAGGGCTCGAAATAAGAGTATCACGATTGCTTTTCACACCTTTGCGATCAGTTTTTTCTTTGAAAATATTTTCGCGATTGGTTTTTTTTTTTTGGTTGTTTATTTTTTTTTTTTTTATATTTTAGCATTTTTTGGCAATTCTTAAAAGTAATGTTTTTGCTATAAAGTACATCACGCTAAATTTTTCTTTGAAATAGAATGATCATTTGCTCTTTCTCTGAGAGAATTTCATTCAATGTAAAACACTTTTGAATATAAATTACTTTAAACCTATGCGTGGACACCAACAATATTTTGAAAGGTCATTAAAATAAAAAGTTGAAAAGGGAAAGGACGTTAAAGAGAATTTTTTCTTCATTCTTTTTTTTAACATTACAGCATGATTTTTTTTTTTTATTTTTTAAATGTTGCGCCAAATTAACTTATTATTAATAACACTGGGAAACAAAAAAAAAATTTTTTTTTTGTATCTTTAGCAATTTTATTCAAATTGTACTAATTTTGGGCTGAAAAAAGAATATGACAACGAAATTTTTTTATTTGCTCTAGTTTCTAAAATAAACAATAACCCCCTCCCCCCTCCCCCACAAAGTTGTGGGAAGGGGGGTGAGGGGGGAAGATATCGATGTTTGAGTGGAGTAAATAAATCTTGAGGGACATGTTACATCCAAGTTGACAGTCTTCTCTGTTTAGCAAGCGCTTTCGCCAAAAAAAGCACTAGCTAAAAAAAAGAAAAAGTGTTTTATTTTAAATTACAGCAAAACTTTTTTGTTCATTTGTTTGACTTTTTAATGTACTTTTACTTCCCAAGTTTCCTTTTTTTCCCCTTCAAAAATTCGTGAAATGCAGGATCCTTCATAAGTTGACGTATTTGTAGCCCAACAAAAATACCCTCTTTAACTTTTTCATCACTTATCTTTGGAAATTTGTTTCTTAAAGACTTAAAAGCCTGTCCTTCTTTGTTCATACCTTTGACAAAAATTTTCATCAAACCTAACTTAATATGTAATGGTGGAGGAAGAACACCTTTTGAATACAGTAGTGGGTCAGCAATAACATTTTTTTCATTTGTGTTGAAATTTCTTGCAGGCCAGTCTTCTTTTGTATGTAAACTTCTGTCTCTACTCTCCCACATACATAAAAGGCTGCAGTATTTAGTATACCCTAATTGCATTTCTAAATGTAAAGCATTTACTTTTAGATAACCATAAATTTTTTATTTGTGTTCATTGTAAATAATTAAGTTAAGGAGAACTTTCATGTTTATATAAGTCTCTTTCATGTGAACTGCATGGCCAATAAGAATAGTAGGAAGACTGTTTCTATTTTGCAGTAATACAGCTTTCGAGCTAAGCTAAGATTAGTTTATGAATAATCTCCATTCAGTTGGATCATAGTTCAAATTTTTTTTTTTTTTTTTAACATCTTCCCTTCCAACAAGGCTGCAAGCAACCACTAATTAGTGTTGGAAGTTACTGGAAGAGAAAAGATGAATATTGTAGAGCAAAATAACGATTGACAGATGACTTAAAATATTGCAAATTATATGAATCAGGAAAGCAAGATGAAGGAAGCGAGTTCCAAAACTAGACAAATAAGAGTTTTTGGAGCACTTAGGAACAGTAACAGAAAAAGGATGAGACTTAATTGAATGACGAGTAACGCGAGAGTGAATTTTAGTAGATGGCGCAAGAGACGCTAGCTCTTTAAAGCAGTGCCCATTATAGTATTTGTAGAAAAGAGAAAGAGAAGCAACATTACGACGATGTGACAGAGGTTGAAGGTTGGCTGCAAGAGCAGGTCCTACTATGTTTACAATGCGTTTTTGCACCTTGTCTAAAAGAGAAAGGGCATCATTAGAAGATCTGCCCCAGATATGGCAACAGTATTCCATACAAGGTCGGAATTGAGATTTATAGAGATAGAGAATAGAATCCAGAGTAAGAAAGTGTCGAGCTCGATAAAGAGATGCAACTTTAGCAGATGCTAATTTTGCAACGGATTTGATATAAGGTTTCCAAGAAAGATCAGTGAGAGTTAATCCTAAAAGATGAAGGGTAGATGACTAATCAAGTACATTACCATTCATAAATATAGGAAGGTCTAAATTATTGCGATAACGATTGGCTGAATAAAAGAGTTTTATCTGAACTAAAGTTCACCAGGCATTGTGAGCCCCATGCTGTAGCAGAAGTGAGATCCTTTTCAAGCTCAAATGCCCCCTGCAAGCAATCAGAGGGAGTTAGTATATATATATATATATATATATATATATATTATATATATATATATATATATATAATATATATATATATATATATATATATATATATATATATATATACCATATATATATATATATATATATATATATATATATATATATATAGTATATATATATATATATATATATATATATATATATATATATATATATATATATATATATATATTACGTATATGTATACATAAATATATATATATATATATATACATATATATATATATATATATATATATATATATATATATATATATATATATATTTGTGTGTGTTTTGATAACAGCCTTGTTGGAAATAAAAAATGTTGAAAAAAAATAATAAAATTATAAACACTCAGAATTACGGAAAAAAAGGTTGGCAAAAAATTGCCCACCTAAAACCAATTTAGATTGGTGCAAAATTTTGAAAGATGGTTCAACAAACATGCCAATACTCAACATAAACTGAGTTCACCTACCTTTCTTTCAAACATAGAGAAAAGTTTAAAAATTTTCATTAATAACAAAAGTTCTGCCAATTTTATTTTAATTATTTTATTGTCTAACAAAACATTTGTTTATTATTTTTCATTTTAATTGATTTCTTTACAAATTTAAAAAAGGTTTGTTTTTGAAATTTAATTAGAATGTTTGTTTTGCAGCTTTATTATATTAGGAGTTTTAAAAAAATTTAAATAAAATGTTATTTTTTTCTGTTTTTATTATAATTATATTATTTATAACTTATATAAAACATTCTTTTTTCATTCAACTTTTATTTTAACTAATATATTTAGAATTAAAATTCTCTGGAAACAAGGTCTCTTATGCGGCCATGGCGTAGTGGTTAGAGTGCTTGCTTTATAAGCAGGATATCCGGGTTTGAAACGAGGTCTGAACATATTTTCGCATTATGATAAGGAAGGGGGCAAGAACTTCCTGGTTAAATGCACTTCCACGGTGCTCTGTGACAAGACCGTTAGGTCTTCTTGGGCACCTAAATAACAAAATTAAAAAAAAGAAATAAAAAATAAAAGGTTTGCTTTGCAGTTGTGTTTTTAAATTAGTTTGTACAGAATTTAAATGAAACGTTTATTTCGCAGTTTTTATTTTGATTATTCTGAATTTAAATAAAAACATCGTTTTTATTTTGATTATTATGTTTAGAATTAAATAAAACATTCAATTTGTTTGTAAT
>NC_061166.1:50231393-50288893 GCF_022113875.1 Hydra vulgaris | reverse complement strand
TCGACACATCTTTATGAAGACACACTAAAGCAATTGGGATATGATTATAAGTTGGCATATAAACCAAGTATAACAAATGTTCCAAAAAATCACCACAAACGAAGTATAATCTGGTACTACCCTCCATTTAGTAAAAATGTTACAACCAAAATTGGTCAACGCTTTTTAACCCTAATTGACAAGCATTTTCCTAAAGACCACAACCTACACAAAATATTTAACAGAAACACTATTAAAATAAGCTACTCCTGCATGCCAAACATTAAATCTATCATCAACTCACACAACAAAAATATTTTATATGGTGATGTAAAGTTATCAGAAAAAACCTGCAATTGCATTAAAAAATCTCTTTGTCCACTGAACAACAATCGCTTGTCTAACAACATTGTTTACCAAGCCACCGTAAGCTCAAATAAACCTCAATACAAAGATAAGGTATACATTGGGATAAGCGAAACCTCTTTTAAACTACGTTATGCAAACCATCTAAAATCCTTCAACATAAAAAAGTACAAGAACGACACTGAGTTATCTAAGGAAGTATGGGATTTAAAAGATAACAATTTTACATCTTCAATCAAATGGAATATAACTAAACCCTGTAAATCATACAATCCTGCGTCAAAAATTTGTAAGCTTTGTTTAAATGAGAAATTTGAAATATTCTCATTCTACTGTAATTTGTAATTTTTAAACGGTTTTTTATATTTTTGATTTTGTACTTCATGGCTGATGATTGCCGATAGGCATGAAACTTTAAGTTCCATTAAAAGTTGTTTTAATATTAGTTGTTCTATATTTAAGTATATATATATATATATATATATATATATATATATATATATATATATATATATATATATATATATATATATATATATATATATATATATATATATATATATATATATATATATATATATATATTGTGATTGTCGTGATAGCATAAAATAATAATTTTTTTAAAATAACACGATGTTTTTTATTTTTGTAAAATTTATTTACATTTTCAAAAGATTATTTTTCAATAATAAAACACTAAAATAAATATTTATTTTTGTTATATTTGTCAAATGTAACAAAAGAATCAGTATATTATTTTAAAAGGTAAGAGTTATTTTAATATGATTTACTTGTTTATTCATAATAGTTTTTTTCCCATCCAATAGGAATACTTTCTTTAATTTGCTAATTAATTTTGTTATTGACACAATCCAAAGTCAAAAAACATTCATCACTATAATTAGTAAAACATTTTTCTCATGAGTGAAGATGCTTATAAATAAGAGTGTTTTTATCCTTTCTATAGCGTCCAATTATTCATGCCTTTAAGTGGTGAGTATTTTTGCCAATATAACAGGATTTACATCCTTCACAAACAAATTTGTCAACAATGAGTGATTTAAAATCTATACAAAGGTGATCTTTAGATAAAAAAAAAGCTAGACACTTTTAGAGAAATAAATACCCATCTTACAGTTACCGACTTACAATATGTCATTAATTGCATGTAATCTTCACTTCATTAGCTCAAAAGAAAAACTAAATGTGTTCTGATAACAGACTAATTGTGTTCTGTTCTGCTCATAATGACTACTAGAAGATGTTAAAAATTTTCTTATATGTTTTACTATGTATGTGGATATTATATTGGCTAATAGCAGGCATTACATAAGATTACAAAAGAAAGATCCTAATCAACCAAAATATTTTGGTTGATCATGACAAACCATGACTCCTCGTGTAATATGTGAAATCTATCAATCAATTCTAGCAGGAATGATTACAAGATAAAAAAATGGTAATGCCTTTTGACAGTTTCAGAGTATGGAGAGGGAAAAAAGGTCTTCAATAACCAGACATACAATCATCTACAACACCTGTCCCATATGATGGCAGGCTACTAGTATCACAACCACCACATAATGTAAGTATACTTCTTATCATATTCTTCAAAAGTCTTATATTTAACTAAATTAAGCATGAAGTATTTTTTATTTTTTAATAAAGTTTTGAACACTGCTGTTATTTATTTATATGTTGAAGTTACTATATATTGTTTTATCATTCTTTTACAAAAGAAAAAGAAAACGAATACTTTATCTAAAGAATAAGCAAATAAAAGTAGTGAAGGCATGGACTTTTATACCAATAAAAACTTTTCAGCTTCATTTTTTAAAAACTAAGTGAGCTAGATGATATAACATAAGGTCTATTTAAATATGAATTTTTTCATCAAGGTGGAATGGAATCTACTAGAAGAAGACTGCAAGACAGTTTATTTACTTCTCTTAGACATAAGCATGGTCCTGCAAAATTGTGACATTTTGTAGATAGCTCAAAATGAAGTCTCAAAGCAGTGCTGCTACACATGACAATAAATATCAATCTTTACCTCTAGGTACACTTGGTAGAAGAAAGAATACTATGATTGTGCCAAAGTACTCCTTTACAAAATTGATTATTCTGAATTTAAGTAAAATATTTGGGGTGATTTCAAGATACTCGCTTTTTTGTTTGACTTGCAAGAAGGATACACAAAGTAATCATCTTTTCTTTGCTGATGGAAAAGCAGGATTAATGACGGTTATTACAAGAAAGTTCATTGGTAAAACCAGGGGTGTGGAGTTGTAAAAAAAAGTAACAACTCCGACTCCGACTCTAGTTGTTAAAATTTTTTGAGTACAACTCCGACTCCGTCTCCAACTCCTAAGCAAAAATTCTTTGAATTCTTTAAAAAATGTTATGCGGTAAAATTAAATAAAGTTTTTTGACAAATTTATGAAACGTTCTTTGAGGTTTAGTATAAATATAAGGTTAATTGAATGTTTTATGCATGCACGTGCAATACCGAGAAGTTTTACTATTGGAGTCAGAATCGCAATTTTGGTTAGCGGCTCCGACTCTGACTCTGCTAAAAATATCACAACTCCGAAATTCCGACTCTGACTCCACAGCCCTGGATAAAACAGTTTGTGAAAGCCTTGAATTTTGGAGGAGCTTTACAAGAATTCATCTCATGTTTTCAAAACTATCGGGGACAAAGATTAAAGGTAGTATATTAAATGGACCTCAAATAAAATCAATGTCAAAATCAGAGAAACTTGAAAAAGTAACAATAAAAACTTTAAAAGAAGCTTGTTTTTTATTCAATGATGTAGTTTGTGGATTCAAATAAAAAAAGCAATGTCTAACCCTAATTCAAAAAAACTGCTTGCAAAGCTTATTGAAAAATTCAAGAAAGTTTGGATAACAACCTAAAAATGGGTTGTCATATGTTTAAAAAGATTCATATGTTGCATTCACACTTAGATTTCTTTCCCAAAAACATGGGTAAAATCAGTGAGAAGCATAGCTAGAGATTTTATCAGGACATTGCAAAAATGGGAAGTAGATAGCAAAGATAATGGGATACTACTATGAAAGGAGATTATATATGCATTACATATATCAAAGAACTTCTTATCTCATAATAATAATAATCTCTTAATCTCTTCTACTCTTGAGGAAAATTCTCATAATACAGAATTGTATTTTAATTGTAAGCTTAACAAAATTTTTAGTAAAAAACTGTATCGTTTTTTTTTTGTTTTCACTTCTGTTTGTCCTACTTCATGAAAACTTTTAAGATATAAAAAAGTGCTACATGCTATGTAATTATATTTATAATAGGATTAGAATCGATTGCACCACTAGAGAAAATTTGAAATTAAGCAAAAAATAAAAAACTATTTGAATTTCGTGGTAAAAAATACATGATAAACTTTATATTTATAAAAGTATTAATTTCTTTAAAAAACCAACCTCTATGCAGCAACTGAAAATATTAAAGTTTATTTATAAATAAATATATGAATATTATAAATTTTAAATAGAAATATTTATTGCAACTCAACAATATATATATATATATATATATATATATATATATATATATATATATATATATATATATATATATATTTAATTTGAGTTCACTTTCCTGAGGCCAGAGGCTTCCTGAGGAGGCTTCTTTAGTTGTGGTAACCATCCTCTCTTAACTCTATAACTCCTAAACACAAACCTTGACAAGGCCACTGCATGGAGAAACAAGTTAAGAGGGGTATGACCAGGGATGTGGTGGGGATTGTGGCTTATAGCCATTATCAAACTGAAAAAACTGTAATACAAATTTCATAAAAATTAAAACAAAAATGATGCCATTGCAACGTAACAGATTTAGAGTTGTTAAGTTTAACAAAAAGTAATCTCCAATGGCATGTCATCATTTAGTTGCTATTGTCGCGATTTAAGACATTTTCCTGCAATTTAGAGCATTGTAAACATTGCATTTTAATTGCTTCGCAAATCTTATGCATATAATTATTATGTGTAACAGAAATTAATTTTGGTTTAGTCTAATTAATTGAACCACTACAATGTTGGGCGTATTCGACTATACCTGATGTGTCCCAGCAATTAAGTTTTTTAAAAACATTAAGTATTTTTAAAGGTTTTTTTTCAAAAGCATATAAAATATGTTCAGAACAAAATATTCAGAATGAATTTGAGTTTTTTGTTAATGTGTTTTCCCAAAATGGATACTCATACAAACAATTTTCAGATGCCGTAAAAAACTATAAACTATAACATAAAAATACAATGAACCAGCGAACAGACCCTGGAAAAATTGTCATACTACCATGGCTTTCAAAACTAAGCATTATACTTAAAAGAGAGTTTCCAAATCTAAGCATTATACTTAAAAGAGAGTTTCCAAATCTAAGCATTATACTTAAAAGAGAGTTTCCAAATCTAAGCATTATACTTAAAAGAGAGTTTCCAAATCTAAGCATTATACTTAAAAGAGAGTTTCCAAATCTAAGCATTATACTTAAAAGAGAGTTTCCAAATCTAAGCATTATACTTAAAAGAGAGTTTCCAAATCTAAGCATTATACTTAAAAGAGAGTTTCCAAATCTAAGCATTATACTTAAAAGAGAGTTTCCAAATCTAAGCATTATACTTAAAAGAGAGTTTCCAAATCTAAGCATTATACTTAAAAGAGTGTAGAGTAGGTATAAAAACCATTTTCTACTTTACTTAACATTTCGGTTCTTTACTTAACATTTTCTACTATGGTTCTTTACTTAACATTTTATGTCACAATAAATCTGGTCTCTATCAGCTAGATTGTTCATGGGTGCGAGTTACATTGGTGAAACGAAAAAAGAAAATACCCACATATGTTAATGAACATGAGAAAAACATAACTAAAGGTAACTGGGACGCATCAAGTATAGTCGAACAGGCCCAACCATGTAGTGGTTCAATTCACTGGACTAAACAAAAATTAATTTCTGTTACGCCTAATAACTATATGTGTAAGATTGGTGAAGCAACATTTACAATGCTCTAAATTGCAGGAGAATGTTTTAAATTGTGACAATGGTAACTTAGTGATGACACGCCATTTTTTTTTAAGCTTAACAAGTCTAAATCTGTTAGGTTGCAATGACATCACTTTTGTTTTAATTTTTATAAATTCTGTATAATGGTTCTTTCAGTTTGATAATGGCCTATACTATATAAGTCAATCATTATTAAATAATAAAAATAATATATAGCCATAAATGATGTTTTTTTTATCATATATATATATATATATATATATAATATATATATATATATATATATATATATATATATATATATATATATATATATATATATACATATATATATATATATAAAATATATATAAAATATTACTTTTAGTAATTGTTTTTACTTAATATGATACTTAAAAAAGTAAAAGTAAAAAAGTAAGAGTAAAATCGCAAACATTACAATATTTAAACCACTAGTTTAAATATTGTAATATTTTATTTATTTATGATTAGTCATAGAAAACTATTTATGTTCATGTTGACAATAAAACAGGTTATTTTTTAAAAAGTATTTAATTTTTTTTGTAAAAAGCTGTAAAACAACAATAAAACAAACTGCAAAGTTGTTTTAAAAATATAAAGAGCTTATTTTAATGTAAAACAACTTCATGACATTTTTTATTGTTGTTTAAACGAGTTTAATATAAAAACTAAAATATAAGTAAACTAATAGAATTGTTCTAATTAACAAATTAAAACATTATTGTCATAAAACTTTAAACTTCATATTTGCGCAAAAACTTTAAACTTCATATTTGCACAAAAACTATAGGCCATATTATATATATTATACTTTTTTTTTTCTTGTTTTTTTATGTTTGAGATTCTTGTCAACTTAATCATAAACAAAGTCTTACAATATTTTTGTGCTTCAAAATACTCTACAATTGTCTCTACACTATTTAACTCGTTCATTACTGAATCTGGTTGTCAAGCCTGCTGGAAAATGTATCCGTAATTCTATTTTTCAGAAAGTGTGAAGATCTCTGTGTCCCCTCTATTACAAATTAAACTATTGACCTATTAGTTACTATTAACTTTCTATTATTTGCAAAGTCTTAGAGTTTTAATTAGAAAACTTTAAATTTGATTGATTTCAGTCTTTTTATTTTACTTGTTACCATGAAAACTGAATGGTATTACTATAGACCAAAAGCCTATAGACCGTGCAAGTTTATAATAGACCAAACGAGTAAGATCAAAGCAAAAAAACATTAGATACCACGTTTTTTATAATTTATTGTTTCTTGATCTAGCGAATTATTAAAAATTTAAGTATAATTAAGTTTTTCATTCAAATAGTTTAAGGATGTTCAATCAATTCTTTCATTCAAATTGTTTTGCAATAAAAAGTGAAATTATTTTTCCTTTTTAAGAATACGCTTAAGAATACGCTTTAGTTTAAGAATACGCTTAAATTATTTTTTTAGAAAAAAATTTCTTTGAACAGAAGTAAAATAATTTATTAATTTTAATTTTAATTTTTTACAATTTAATTTTTTAATTTTTTCCATTTTTTTTTTTAATTTTAAATTTCAACCACAAAACTATTTGAATAAGAGAGTTTTAGAAAACTGAAACTCTTTTGTTTAAATAGATTTCTTTTTATATAAAATACCTAAAAACAATTTGCATATTTATAGAAAATGTTTGATCTTAATATCGCTTTAAATAAAATATAAAAAAATGGTTATAAAAATATAATCTCTTCAAGATTTCTTGTTTGAATGATTTTTAGTTAGAAGCTTATATTATGTGTTAACCACATATAAGATATACATAGAAACATTTATATGGCTAATTTGTGTGAGTTTTTTTGTCTTTGAGAATTTATTAGTTGAGTAACTGTAAGTTACTGGTTAAATGTAACTAATTAAATTTAATTAATGTTTTGATTTAGTTTATAGGTAAATTTAATGTGATGTACTTTATCCACTTAGTAATTCAAACTAAATATAACTTTAAAATAATATTGGCTTCCACCCAGAGATTTAAAGTAACTTAAATTCAAAAGCATTTAATGTTGAATAAAAACTATGCGCAAGAGAGCAAAGATCATTCAATTCAAAAGATAAATTTCTATCTTCTATTCAAAAGATAAATTTAACATGATGTATTTTGTGACCCCTAATAAAAAACTTAGACAAAAACATTACTTTTAAGAATGGCTAAAAAAAAACGCTAGGTTAAAAAAAAAAAAAAAATTTTTTTTAACCAAGCATTTTTTTTAGCAATTTTTATAATAATTATAAGAAAACTAAAAAAATGAGACCAAAATGAGCAAAATTGGACAAGAATTACCCCCAGCACCAATTTTTGGACTATTCGAAACCAAAAGTTCCAAATTTTCTACATTTAATACAGGCGCGGATCCAGCGTTTTTTGGTGTTTTATATGTTTATACTTACATCAAATAGGGATGCTTTACAAAAAATTGCAATGATTGGGGCCCATAAACAAAAATGCCCCAAACAAATTATACCCTACCCCAAATATGAGGGCAACTAGTTTGCAACATATTTTTTTTGTCTTTTCTCAACTCAATTAGAATTCATCGATAGATTTCAAATTTCATGAAATAATCTCTAAGCATTCAAAAGTTATGGCTGTATAAAGTTTAGATCCACCTCAATTTAAGGGGTCGCAATTTTTATGTTGCTATAATTTTCGAACAATAAGAGATTAATTCATGAAACTTGAAATCTATCGATGAATTCTAATTGAAGTTTGCTCCATGTCTGGAAGTTAGCTATCTCTAACAACAAAAAATGCTGGATCCGCCACTGATTTAATATTTATTAATTTAAATAATGATTATTAGTATCATTTCTTTTAAATGGATTTATATTATTTTATAAACAGGTTATTTTAGAGAGTTTTAGAATTGAAGAGGTGCATATAATAAAAAATATTTACATTTATAGAGAAAAAGTCGTACTAATTAGTGTTATAATGTGAGCTGCATTGTTAATGGTGGCTCCAAATTACTCCAATCAATGAACTCCCACATATTATTCAGAGTAGGAACTTTGAACTGACGCAGACTTTATTGGTTAGCTTTTCCTTTTCTAGCTCTCTGTATACGCTTAACACATAGTTCTCGGATATGTGGCTGATCATCTCATACCATCGCATGAAGAATATTCTCTTGATGACCAAAAAATGCATTTGTTTGAATAACTTTGTCTACTATTTTACGTAATGGAGCTGGCAGGTATCGTGATTTTGCAATTATGCTGTACAGATGCCTGCTGCCATGAAAGATAGAAGACTCTTTCTTGATGATGAACTACACAGGGGCATAAACTTGCATAATGAACGTTGATAAAATTACCAAATTTGACAAGGGACTGCTGGTAGAAACATATATTCTAAGGATCCTTTTGGCAGTGGAGAATGAGCCAGTTTCCCAGGGCTGCGCTTCTCTAGGTTGGTAGAATAAATACCACTTAATACTGCTTGGCAGATGTCAAAAAGATAAAGTTGACTTGTACTGAGCACTTTTCTGTCCACCTCTGGCATTTCTACATTATGGTTATAGGTTAAAAATCAACAATCTTTAAGACCTCACAAGTTTCAAGGGACTTTCCAATTAAGCCTGAATAGCATCTTGGACCAGATGTTGGACCATCCAACTCTACAAACAAATGGCATAGTGGAAGCTCATTTGCATGTAGCAAACAAATTACCCATTGTAGAGACTGTTGAAGTTCTAACTCAATCAATCTGATAACACCACCCTTGTTTCCCATGTTTACATTTGTTCCATCACAGCCCAGCACTTGCAAATTATCCAAAATAATATTGTGCTCTTTAGAATACTGTATAACTGCAAATTTTAGTGATTCAGCTGTTCCTCTAAGAGGAGCGCAGTGTCCCAAGCAGGGTTGGAAAAAACCCAGGATTTTTATAAAAAACCTAACCCAAATGGTTTAGGTTTTCCAATCAAAATACCAAATTTTTATAATTGTATGTGTACAATAACTTTATTTTTTAATTTCATAAATTCACCTCCCTATTGCTCCAGTGACCACTTCAGTCAAAGGAGCAACTCATTTTTAAAAAATGTTTTGTCTCAATGCTTAACATTACCATTTTTACTAACAAACAACATTAACAAATAATATTTTTAATCAAAGGCACTGTGCGAAGAAATAGATTGAGTAATTTCAGCAGAGGTAATTTTAACCTCATCCTTCTGATTGCGAGCCAAATGTTTTACCACTAGTCTATTAGCACATTATATCTATAGTGCAAAAAGAGACTCTATCAACTATAAATGATGTTAATTAGTTGCACTAAATGAAAAACATGTTCAGATTATTTTTGAACAAAAAAAAAATCACTATAAAAATTATTATGACAATTGAGTTATTCAAAGTTAGTAAGACAATATAATTGTTGCAAACTAGTATTTTATACTAACATGCTTAACATATCATTTCAAAAACTAAGTTTACAACATGTAATCAACAAGTTTTCAACATGATGTTTCAACCTTCTAAATTATTGTCAATCAGGATGACTATAAAAACTTTTTAAACATTTTTGCATCATAGAGGAAAACTGTTAGTCTAATCACTACATTTTTTTTAACAGAACATTATACTGTCCAGCTTCCTGGAAAAGTTATCGATCTGATCAACATTATGCAGTAATTATCTTTTCTTACTTAATATTAGTATATTTAAAATGGTAAGATTAGCTTCCTTTGGTAAGCCAAGTTTTTGGGCTTTCCATCATCAATAGACAATCTTCATAAGAATGATCAGAAACAGGAAGTTCAGCTAATCTAACATGGATATTTAGAACTTAAATAATGTAACCAATATTTAAAATATTTCTTTATACAAAATTGCATAAAATAACTTGGCAATTTTATCCAAATGTTTAAGATTAGAGAGTAATGATTAGCCAATTCAGGATGATATTGACACCTCATAATGTTTTTATTTTTTAGATTATAGGGAGATTTGTTTTGCAAATGGATTTGTGCCTAAGTTTTGATTGTTCTTGAAATATCTAAGATGAATTTGTTAATAACTATTACAGTTTCTTCACCACCAGATTCTTTTTTTTTTACTTGGAAATGTTTTACCAGCTCAGTTTTGTAACTGAATCAAAGTAACACAATATATAGCTCAATTGCGTGTGTTTCTTCACCTTTTAGCAAACTTGGTACTGATGTTCATTTTCAACCCGCTGTTTATAGTGACCCCTGTTGACGATACATATTATAAACTTGTAGCTGATGTAAAATATTCAAAACCTGTAAAATTGACAGATGAGCATGAGTATCATTTTACCAACAAATCTTGACCTTGTGAACTGCATACAAGTTTTGAACATGTTCTCTCATTGAATAAAACTTGCTTGCACATAACATAATTTGTTTTAAAGTTGTATGCACTTAATAAGGACAAGTCTTGTAAACTGTAGCTTTTTTTTTTTTGCCTGACAACTTTCTATTTCTAGACTGTGAATAAAGTTTAACAACTTTTATATATGGTATTTTGCTTGTGGCTTTGTACTGAAATTTACAGTTTACAACATAAGCTTTAAAAAATAAAAGATCAAATACCAAAATAAAATGATATCTATAGAACGCTTGTTTGGAAATATAGACATTAAAGAGGAGAATAAAGATACTAAATAACTAGTAATGTCTTGTACTTTGAAATTTAGTTAATAGAATAATTTTTATTTCCTTTATAAGTATTTAACTAATTTAATATTTTAATACATATTTCAGTAATATTTATAATAACTTGCTATATGTTTAAAAAAAATAATAAATAACCAACTTGGTACAAAAACAGATTGATTGGTTTTGGATATATTCTAACTACCAATTTGTATATAAATACAGTGTTTACAAGAGTAATTACAGCATAAAAGTTGCACTTGCTGATAATAAAGCATTTATAAATATTAAAATCAGAGTTATCAGTTGTAAAATAAGACATTTTTAAAAAAACCCAAATATATTTTAGGTTTTTTGGGGTTTTATTGTGTTTTTTTAAGGTGGGTTTTTTTTTTTTTTTTGGGTTGGGTTTTTTTGGTGACCCTGGTCCCAAATAACCTTCGCCAGGTTCCTGAATCAAGGATATATGCTCCTCCATCACTATGGTTCTCTTATTATTGTCAAATTTGAGTGTTCGGTCTTTTTTGCCATCAAAGTACAACGCCTTTACTTGGATTTTACAAACTTTTTGGTTATCCATTGTTTTTATGCGCTCACGCCTGATCTTGCTGCAGTCAATAACTTGTGTTTTGTTATCATATGAAATAACTCCAATATCCTTAAGTACAGCTGATGCCACAGCTGCAGCCGATCTGTCTGAGAGTCCATGGTGGTCACAGGTTAATGAGAGAGAAGGGAGAGACAATCACATCTGCTTTGAAGATGAAGGTCTTAATGACTGGGTGTTTTTAACGATAGCAGGCCGTTTTGAAGTAATAGGTTTGGTAGAAATGAAAGAATCTAATGACACTGCATAATTAAGGTTTAAGCTCTGTTTGCTTTGGATATTCTGCAGTTTTGCTGTAATTTTTTTGTCTATTGAACCTATAGCCATTTGACATTCACTTCTTTGATCTTCCATGAAAGGGTGCTTCATAGCTGGTACCATATTAACTTTGGCACAGCAGCATTTCCTTAGATCTTTGCATTGGCAAGCAGATATATCAAACAGTTTTGCTAATTTTTCCTTGTAGAGCTGAAATTTGTTTTCTTTATTTCCTGTTTGTTGGAGTTTATTGCTGTTTTATGTTCTGCTCATAAAGGTTAAAAACTCTCTTTATCAAAGTTGGAATCGATGACACAGTTGGTATGTTACATTTTCCCCAAATTCTTAAGACATCTATTGCGGTTGAACTTGCTTCATTCTTTTTGTTGGTTTTTCCAGCAGGTTTCTGTAAATATATATAAAATATATATATATATATATATATATATATATATATATATATACATATATATATATATATATATATATATATATATATATATATATATATATATATATATATATATATATATATATATATATATATATATATATATATATATATATATATATATATATATATATATATATATATATATATATATATATATATATATATATATTAATTCACCTTCTCAATGCCGAGAAGGCCACTACAGACAAGGAGGCTACTTATTTGTGGCTATAACCCTCTCTAAACTCTATAACTCCGGCCGCTGCGCCGAGAAACGAGTTGAGCGCGGTACTACCAGGGACGTGTATATATATATATATTTTATATATATATATATTGTATATATATATATATATATATATATATATATATATATATATATATATATATATATATATATATATGTATATATATATATATATATATTATATATATATTATATATATATATATATATATATATATATATATATATATATATATATATATATATATATATATATATATATATATATATATATATACATATATATATATATATTATATATATATATATGTATATATATATATATATATATATATATATATATATATATATATATATATATGTATATATACACATATATATACATATATATATATTTGTTTACATCTAATTGTATTATTATTTGACAAAGAATATGTAATATAGCTTGCTTACATTTTCTTTTAAATACACATATGGTGTATTTAAAAGAAAATGTAATAGCATCTAATAACATCTAGCCCTGTTGGCAGTTGCACATCAGAGAGTGGCTTTGAATACCCAAAGAATGAATGATCTGTTTTAGATCCTAACATTTTATTTACTGAAATTTAAAACAAAACTAAAAATATATAAATGGTGATAATTATTATTACTGACTAAATGATAGGAAGTGCGGTATTAATGCGGTAGTGGTGTAGTGGTAAGAGCGCTTGCTTTGTAAGCGAGAGGTTCAGAGTTCGACTCCCACCACGTCCCTGGAAGTACCGCGCTCAATTTAATTTCTCCGCGCAGCGGTCTTGCTTGTCAAGGTTCGTGTTTCGGAGTAAAAGAGTTGAGAGAGGTTGTACCACAATTTACAACAAAAAATTTTAAAAAAAATTTTTTTTTTTAAAAATTAAAAAAAATAAAAATAAAAATGAGTAGCCCTTTTAGACTGTAGTGGCCCCCTCGGGCCTTGGGGTATTGAATAATTAAAAAAAAAAAAGTATTATAATAATATTATAATAAATATTATTATATATTATAATAGTATTATTATATTATAATATATTATTATATTATTACATATTATAATAAATATTATTATATATTATAATAAATATTATTATTTATTAACTGAATACTAACCTTTAAAAATATGGTTCGGGGAAAGTAGTGGATTTTATTATATGCTAAATATTAACTTTTTTATTTCAAAAAATATCATTTAAATGAGTTAAAAGTATTAGATTAACCTTTTCAATGCAAAAGTGAGTATTTTGGTCATAATACTAATGGATAATACAATCAAACCTAATGTGTTATAACTTCAAAGCTTCTTCAAAAAAAATATTTAAAAAAATTTCAAGTTTGCGCTTTCAATAATAAGTAATAATGGTCAAAAATTGGTGCTGGGGGTAGTTCTTATCCAATTTTGTTCATCTTGGTCTCATTTTTTTAGTTTTCCTATAATTATTATAGAAATCAGGGAGAAAGTATGAATTTCTAAAAAAAGTTGTTTTCACTCCACCATACTATGCAATCTGTTACTATTTTTTTAAGTATCTTCCATAAAATAGATGTAGGAGATATAGGGCAATAGTTGAAAATGTCTAACTTTAAATATTTTTTGTGCAGAGAGGTTATGATTGCAAATAAACAACTACCTGTGGGTACTTTGTCTCTAACTAAAACTAAACTAGTTGTGGATTCTTTGTCTTTATTAATTGACTTCAAAAAAACTTATTGCTAATGTAAACACCAGAAGTATTTGTCATATATCCTTTAAAAAATAGCAATTTATTGTACAAAACAGTTATGGTCCCATACAATAAATTACTACTTTTTGGTTTTTGGTTGCTTATTTATTATTAACCAAATATTTATATAAAAAATTCAATGAAAATATCAAATTTAATTATTACACAATAACTAAAAGTATACCATAAGATAAGATATAAAAAGAAAGTATATTTAATAATAATATATAGCTATTTTAATAATATATAGTTGTAATAATAAAATATACTTATAAATATAAAAAAAAAGTTAACAAGATGGATAAATATTGTGCTGTTTTTAAAAACAATTGTGCTCTATATAACATCTATTACTAAAACAAATAAATAAATAAAACCTGTGTGTTCTATAAAATAAATGGATGGAATTTCCAAATATAAGCTAACCATATGCTCAGTGTCAGATATCTCAACTGAAGATTGGTAATCCAAAAACATTTGGTCCTCGAAAATAGAAAATACCTCCTTATAGTGAATTGATTGGAACTGGCTTGTTGAATCAATTGAACTATAAGCAATATCTCCAGGATTATTATTACTATAATCGGGCATCCATGCTAAAAATTGACCTGCAGAAGTTGTAAATCGTTTATCAGTTGGCACTGCAAAATCATTCTGACCTAAATGAACAAATTTGAATTTATTATTTTACTTTTATGAGGGATAGGGCTCAGGGAGTTAAAACAGATCTAACTATATCTACAATTCAATTTTAGAGGACCTCATTAAAGAACCAGCCCAAATATGAAAACAGTATTCCATACAAAGATAGGTAAGATATTTATATTGGTAGAGAATGGAATCACAAAAATGTAAATAACAATAACAAAAAGAGAAGTAACCTTAGCAAAAACTAATGTTACAATGGATTGTATAAATGGTTTTCATTAGAAATCAGTTATTAAAGATAATCCAAGATAATGCAAGGTAAAGGACTCGGACAACGTATAGTAAAGAACTTAGTATAAGCGTTGCAGTTCATCGTTATAGAAATACCATTCAGTTATCATGGTAACAAGTAAAACAAAAAGACTGAAATCAATCAAATTTAAAGTTTTCTAATTAAAACTCTAAGACTATGCAAATAATAGTAAATTAATAGTAACTAATAGGGCAATAGTTAAATTTGCAATAGAAGGGACACAAAGATCTCCACACTTTTTGAAAAATAGATTTACAGATACATTTTTCCAGCAGTTTGGAAATTAAGATTCAGTTATGAACGAGTTAAATAGTGTAGAAACGATTGTAGAGAATTTTGGAGAACAAAAATTTTGTAAGACTTTGTTTATGATTTTGTTGACAAGAATCTCAAACATGAAAAAAAAAAAAGAAAAAAAAATGTATAATATACAAACATACAGACCACATACTAATTTGAACCACAGGCATATGAAGTGTTGTCCCTCTCAGAATCCCATAAAGATACAGGTCTGTAGATGAGTTTAAGTGTAAAATTCTGCAACTGAATGATGCTTAACAATCTAAGAAAATATGTGATTGAAGAAGTTTCTTCTTCAAAAAAAGATCTTTGCAAATAAAATCCCTATCAAAGTAAGAAGTGTAAGAAGGTGAGGAAGAAGAGGAGGAAGGTGAGGATCTGATGCAGAAGTACACCTTAAAAATTTTAGTGAAATTTTAGCATAATCTGAACCATCTAAAAGAAAACAAAAAGAAACTGAGCAAATGCTATGGTTAGAAACAAGACTTAAATCAAAGCAAGTGATTCGGGTTGCCTGGAAAATGAGTCATAAAATAAGAGAAGTTAGAAATTCAGAAAAACAAAAATTTTGAGCTTTATTTATAAGCTATTATAATAAATCAAGGTAGACTGATATTTAAAAAATTAACTTTAAAAAGGCAAAAATGAATTTAATATAAGATGTTTTACTATTATTTTTTGCCTATCAAGTATAATTTTTTCATTTGATCTTAATAAAAAATGTCATAAAGATAGTTTCATATCAAAATATGCAAACAATCATTATTGCATTGATACATTGCATCCATTTCATTTTCTACATATAACTATAATCGAAACTAATTATGAATAGTTAATATAAAATGCATGAATTTAATTAATTAACATTTAAGGCCTAAAAAAAACACAGACAAAATTGGCAGAGAAAACTAACAGAATGAGAAAAGAAACCAACAGAATGGCAGATAAATCAACAAATAGTATTTCACTTTGAAGCACAACATTTTATCCCAATTCTAATATGCGAAACACTACATTTTTATTACATTTATATCTGAAATAATTATGAATAATTATGGAAATTACACAGCCAAAATCAAGTAGTTGAAGCGTACCTAAGGCTGCAACAATTAAAAACCTACCTAAGACTGCAGCACTGACTTGAAAGCTGTAAACAAGTTTAAACATTATGTTTGATGATAATCGAGGAGTCAAATTATTTGGAAACTTTGAATTTGCAGATCCAAATTGATTCCAACCAGGATAAAAAATATTATTAAAATCAGGTGAATAATAAACATTAGAATAGATTGGGCAAGGATCAGATAGTTCTACACATTTTTTAGTGAGAAAGCACATTTTCTTTGCAGTCCCATTGGTTAACAAATTACAAGATGGTTCTAATATCTAAAACAAAACAAAAAAATTTTGCAAATTTAAATAACTTTTTTTAAACTTAAATTTCAAAATAAAATTTTTTGAAAGTTGTTATTATTTGGTTTCATATCTGTTACTTGGTTTTCTTTTGTTCAATTTTGCAACAACTAGCAAAGCTTTAAAAAAAACTATAAAACAGGTTAATAAGTTTTACACTTTATAAACTTAAGCATGAGCTTCATTTCATTTTTATTTTATATTTATATTATATATACTAGTTTCATATTTATATTTGTGTGTATTCAATCTCAATTTTCTAAGTAATCTTCATATGTAGTAGAGTTAACTTTAATCTTCGTACATATCATACTGCCAAACTATTATTATAAATATCTGCCAAAATATTATTACAAATATCTGCAGTGGCCTCACGTAGTAAGATGAATGAATGAAAAAAACAATAAGATAATGAATGAAAACAATAAGATGATGAATGAAAAAAACACTATTTAAATACTGTTTGCAATATTGATAAACATTTGTCAATATTGTAAATATTTATTTTTGTAAAATCTGCAAGTTCTAAACTGAAAAAAATAAAACTTGAGAAACATGTTTAATTTAAAAAACAAACTCTACAAATAAGGCAATGTTACAAAGAAATGAGACAATCTTAAACTGCAGTTCTACTAGTAATTAATCAAACCCAACAAAAAAATTAAATGACATTAATAGTGCCTTAAATTAATAAAAAAAAATATCACATAAAAAAATTTAATCTAAATAAATATTTTCATAAAGTTGTACACAAAATATATTATTAATACATTACAATCCTACCAAAAATCTAATATCTCCAAGCACAGTGATTTGAGCACTAAATCCTGTTATTTCACCAGCAAATGATATTTGATGATCAAGACTAACAATAACAGCTGTTCGCTTATTCTTGCTAAATGTAACTTTATAGTCTTCATATCTATCTGTTTCAGTATTTCCACCAATTTCCACATAAATCGATGCTAAATGATAAGTTAAAAACATATAGTATATGAAACATGTATGGTATACCTAATGTAGGCCATTAAAATTCAAGTAATTTTAACTTTTTCTTTGTTCAATAGAAAAAGTTAAAATTACTTGAATTTTAACTTTTTCTATTGAACAAAATATGTTTACATTTTGAATTTTCAGTATATTTTATATTTAACAAGGCTTATCCCTATTTTTAGGGTGGGTACAACTTGGTGCATTTACTAAAAAACCATATAGCTATGCGGCTACAATATTGTTTAACTAAGAATATTAAACTACATTGACGATAATAAATTTAGTATTTAGGTTAGCATGGCAGATAAAAATTTAATTAGAAAAACATTAGATGAACTTTTTTTTGAGCATTATGAATCTGCGGGTGTTTGATGATAAAAAATCATCCAACGGATGCTCCTCATTTGGTTTTTTTAAGCACAATCCATTAATTATGTTTTAACAGCCGAAATCAATAAAATAAAAAAAAATAAAACATAAATTTTTCCAACAAAGTTGTCTGCAAGATATCAGTAGTCACAGATTTATACTTGTCAATATTCTTCCACAATTCAAGATAATTTTGAGTAGCAGATATTACAAAAAAGTAAATCGAACATTGAACAGTAAATGTATGTCTAACATTCTGTGTTATTCTGTTTTTGTCAGATTGAATTAATTTCTCAGCATTTATATTTTATGAGCATAGATAATTTTTGCCACCCACCATGCTCAATGGGGCTAGCTGGAACTTTAAATGACACACAACAAGAATGACACCCAAAAAATAAAATCATTTATAATTATCACCTGATCGGAATTCATGTATTTGTTGAAATTTGTGGATTTCTAACAAACAAAATCTTAAACAATATACATTAAACAATATACAACATTTTAAAGACATATCATTATTATTATTATGTAGCATGTTAATGATGCTCAACTGAAATCCCTAAGATCTAGACTTAAAAAGTTTTTACCAATTGAAAAAAACTGCTTCAAATATGATTTTTTTTTTTAAATGGTAGCAATATGCAAACCAAGATGCAGGTTCACAAAACATTTGTAAGAGTAAATTTGGCGTAAGTTCTAATTTTAATAATTTTCATATTCACAAAACTTGCTAAGCACAAAACTTGATTTATATTTTACAATAGTTCGATTCTTAAATAATGGTATTCACAAAACATCTATATATAACATCTATATATAACATATATATATAACAACATATATAACATCTATATATATACATATATATATATGTATATATATATATATATATATATATATATATATATATATATATATATATATATATATATATATATATATATAAATATATATATGTATATATATATATATATATATATATATATATACATATATATATTTATATATATATATATATATATATACATATATATATGTATATATATATATATATATATATATATATATATATATATATATATATATATATATATATATATATATATATATATATACTTTTGTTTGTTTCTATTCATATTATTTATTCATAATCATATTGATGATAGCCACCAACACATCTGCCCCTTTATCTTTACTCTAAGTCCTAGGACCTCACCACCCCACCATTACTACTGTCTGCCATTAAGTTCTTATTATATTATTACTCAATATGCTTAAAAGCAGTTATTAATTTTTATATTTAACTTTATAAATGTTTAAATCAATTCTTTGTTCAAACATTTTAATATTTCAGAAAAATGGGAAAAGCTAAAGCTCAAAAAGGAGCTGTAAAGTCAATCAATTACAACCCAAGAAGACCTTTCTATCTTCTTAAAACTCAACTGAGCTCTCTACCTAGCAGGCAATTGCCTACTAATGGTTATGTTATTAGATATTCTCTGTATGTTATTTCCCCCAGGGTTAAAAGATTCAGACCAATCAAGACTAACTTTGCTTGTACACAAAAGACATCTGCTGGAGATATGAAGTGCAAAGGAACTGATGGACCTTGCAACGCTGTGACTGAAGAATACTGTTTGCTCCAGAGTATTGTAAATATTTAGGCCTCTTGTGGTTTCCAGAATTATATTCTTTCAGAAGTAAGCATACTAAACAAGTTTCTAGAAATTTACAAGCAATATAAAGGTGTTTGTAATGAAAAAATACTTAAAATGAAACCAAATGCATCTCAAAAGCAACAAGAAAAGTTCCTGATAATGACAGATAACCTGTTTGATATCAGTTCTCAACAGTTTGAGTACACTATGTGTCAGGATACTTCTATGCCAAGAGACAGTGCTACAATAAAAGAAGACCTAGACTTTCTTTAAGATCAACAACAAGACAGAAAAATATTTATCAGTGCTTGCATTGATGACGAGTTAGAGGCCAGGGTAATAAACATTTAATGAAACAAATACTGATTAAGATTTGTCAAATATTTAAACATTTTTATATACTAAATTTCAAAAGTTTTTATTTATTTAGATCGAGAGAAGAATTGAAAGATACACTAGACACGAAAAGCTAAGGAAGAAAGCTGAAACAGATTGGTTGGTTTCTAATAATCAGATAATAAGAAACAGATTGGTTGGTTCCTAATGCAGTGAGAACAGACAATAAAAATTAAGACTATATAAGTGAAGTAGATGAACCACCTTTTAAAAAATGTAAAAGAAAATCAGTATAAGGTATAATGTTTTTTAGTATCTTTTAATTATTTCCTAGTCATTTCACTCTCTCCCCCATCCTTTTTAATATCATGTCATGCAAGAGATAAAAATTTTTGATTTCTTTATTTTAAAAAACTTCTTTGATAGGTCCTGCCCAGCTGTACCCTGATAGAGAAGATTATCACCCTGACTTAAAAAATGAACCAACTTTGGCTGATAAGCCTGATAGACCTAAATCAAGACGCAGATATGGTCGCTCAACAGTAAAGAAGGAGATCACTAGGGAGGGTTTGATTGCAGCAACCACACCAACTTGTATGAGAGCTGGTATCAGTATAAACGATCAAACTCTGTTTATCTCTAGCATTATAAATTATCTTGAAGCAGATATCACAGAGTTAAGAATAAGCAGAAAGACAATTAGAATAGGCAGATACAAACAAATCCATTATGAAGGTAACAAACTATACTGTTTTAACATTTTAGCGTTTAGATTGTAATAATATATAAATCTGTTTTATATTGCTGATTGATAAAGCTATTAAATTTGATAAAAATCTGTTTAGGCTGTAAATTCTGTAATGAGTATATGGAAACAATAAAGAACAAACCATTAGTGCTACACTTTGATGGAAAAATTGTAAAGCACATAGAAGAAGAATCGAGGAAAAGAGTTCTTATTGATAGACTAGCAGTATCAGTTACAAGTCCTGAGTTTTTGTTAAACAATGATTTACTTCTTGGAGTTGTTCCTGTGGACAATGGAAAAACTAATGATAGAATCTGGTAGAATACTTTGAATTATATGAGAATATCATTGCTGTGTGTACTGACATGACAGTTATAAACACAGGAAAAAATCAGGAGCAATTGTAACTTTAGTCAGAGTTTTATGACAATCAGTTCTCTGGCTCTTGTGTCAGCACCATATTGCAGAAATCCATACAAAATAGGGCATCAAAGCTGTTTTTAAAGAGCAAACTGTGGGACCATCTAAACAGATGTATAAAGATTTAAGGCACGCTTAGATGAATAGTATTACCCTATTGTTAGTAAAGCAGGAGCTGAAAAAAAACTCAAGAAGTTTCCTGAAAGTGAGCTAGTTGTTGGAAGTGATCTTCACAGTTTGTATTTTAAGTCTAAGAAATTCATTGCTAATTCGCTTGAGCATAATGTTTTTCCTAGGAATGATTAAATTCACTTGGTAAAATACCTTGCATTCTATACGAATATCAATTCACCCAAGCTTGAAAAGTTTAGTTTGTACCAACCAGATACTAACCATAATGCCAGATTTATGTGTGACAGCATTTACTTAGGGGTTCTGGATATTACGTTTCCTATTATTAACTTCCTGAATGATGATTAGAAGACTTTAGTCTCTAAGGCTACCTTTATTGTTGCCCTATACTTTGCTCCTTCATTTCATAAATCCAGCAAAGCTGAACATGCAGCAGTAAATGACCTTGAGGCATAAAAAGCTGCTGAAATAATCCAAAAGGATTGGGATTATGTTAGTAGTGCTTTATTAAAAAACCTTCAAACCCATACTTATTATCTTTCCCCAAAGTGTGTTACTATGGCATTGGCTGATCCTGATCTTGACAGGTCACCCAAAATTTGCGACTTCCTGTAATTTAATTTTTTGGTATAAATTGAAGTTTTATTAATTTGATTATTTATTTCTGATGAGTATTTGTTGATGAAACACAGTGTAAAATGAAAAAATTTATATATATATATATATATATATATATATATATATATATATATATATATATATATATATATATATATATATATATATATATATATATATATATATATATATATTTATATATAAATATATATACATATATATATATATATATATAATATATATATATATATATATATATATATTTATATATATATATATACACACATATACTAATTAATATATATATATATATATATATATATATATATATATATATATATATATATAATATATATATATATATATATATATATATATATATTTATATATATATATATATATATATATATATATATATATAAATTAGTAGAAAATCACTTAACAAAAAATTTTTTCATTTTACACTGTGTATATATATATATATATATATATATATATATATATATATATATATATATATATATATATATATATATATATATATATTAGAGATATGACTTTTTAAAAAAAAAATTCCCTGGCCCAAAAATGGATGAGTTTTTACACATAAAATGCAAAAATATTAATACTTTCACGATGTTCAAAAAAAATGTCACGCCCCAAAGCACATTAAGAATTAAAAAGGTTTTAAAAAAATTAATGACCAAAATCATTTCTATTTGCAAACATGTTCATTCATATGATTCTATAAAAAAACATAATTTATTCTAACAATTAATACATGGCATAGTGTTATATTTAATGCAGGAAAAAACACTTTATACAATTTAAATACATACAGTTATTGTTTATTAGACAAAATGAAACGAAGTGGAAGATTGTCTTTATCTCTGCACAATCTATAAAGCTCCTCCATTACTTTAATTGCTCTTTCAGCACATTGATTACTTCTGGGAATGTTGATTGCTGATGGTTCTGGATTCCAATGACTTGTAAATGTAGCAAGAGGTTTCTTTTTGTTTAATAAAACTTCATGAAGGTCTGAATAAGTGTTTTCTTTATAGGTTTGGTCGTCAAACAAAAAGTCTGCCCACTAGTAAGAAATAAAGGTACATACAGATTCAAGTTTGTTTCTTGTTTTTGGCATAAGAATGTAGGCTAACAACGCTAAAATAGCTCTTGAACTCCACCGAGCATTACTGATATTAGGGATTTTTTGAAATGTTACATTAGGAAATATTTTATTTTGGTCATAGTATCGGTAGGTTCTCGTCAGATGAAACAGAAACTTCATGTCATCTCGCCATTCTCCTGTGTCTTTTATTTCTTCTGTACCATTATAAAAATTTGTCTTCAGTGTTTCATAATGTTCTAACAACTCGTTAGTAAAAAAGTAATTAATGTTTGGTGAGTTCGCACTTTCTCCCAATTTTTCTTCCATTTCTAGTCTAAGTATTCTATCCAAGATATGATGTTGACATGGTACAAATTGAGGTTTTTGTAATCTTTTTTTTTGAAAAATGTCCTGAAGTTTTACAACAACACCATTTTTTTTTCCGGTATTGACATTTGTAGTATCTGTCACAATCATTTAAATTGAATTCCATGGTTTAAATTCATCTATAATATCAGCTATGGCGTTAATAATAGTGATAGATTTTCCATCTATTAACTTCAGTGCGCCCAACTTTATTTCGCTTCTTTCATTTTTAAGAACGACAACCTGATACTCCCATTGGTCTATATGCTTTCCATTGAAGTGTAGACTCCAATTCTCAATCTTTAAATCTTGAATTAAAGTTTCTTTAAATTGTTTTACTTCATTAAAAAGAGCCTTGTATATTCCAGACTGTGACGGCGCTGGAACATTTATGCCTTCTGAGGACAGTATTTTACCTATTTTAGAAGCTTTCTTAGTTGATACCTTAGCACAAACCACTAACTTTGTTGCTATTTTACAACTACTATATTTTTTACATTTTTTCTTCAAATTATTATATTCTTCATCTGTAATTTCATTATCTATCTCAAATTGTTCATCAGTTTCTTCAAATTCGAAACTAGAGTTGTCTCTTTCTATTTTACTACTTTCAGTAAATGAAGAAAAACTTTTAGATGCTGAAGGTTGGCTGGATAGTTTTTGCACAATTGATGGATGAATAGTTCTTTCCTGCCAGCTTTGAAGTAGCATATCCAATTTCTCCTTTGCTTTGTAACTGAATTTCATAAAATCTTTTATCTTCAGATGATAACCAAATGCCATTTTGATTTGTTATATGAAAAATCTCTTTTTGCAGAAGGTCGGCATTGGCTTTTTTTCTGAGACTTTCATATTTTTTTATAACATCATTAACCTTTCGCTTCACTGACTGCTCTGTCAGACATGGGAAATTTAATTGTTCTTTCCACAAACTTATAACTTCTTCTGAAATAAGATCTATCCTTTGCTTTTTGGCTTTCACATCAGTACTAGACAAATACTTAAACCTGCTAACAATATCACTTTTTAATAGCATTTTGGAATATTCTTGAAAAGATGTTTCTAACATTGGAAACTGTCTACTTTTATGCGAATCTTGAAATTTCACAAGATTTTTTTTATGTCTTTTTATTTTTTTCAACACTTGATTGGCAGTATTTGTATTCCATTTTAATTAAAAGCAGCACAAAAAAATCTGAAACTAATTAATAAACAATTAGGCACGGCAGTGAAAAACTAGAAATTATAAAGTGGTAATGCATACGTCTGGTATGTATTTAAAATTATATATATAATATATATTAACCGTCTATATATATTTTATTATATATAATATAATAATACAATATAATAAAATATATATAGAGGGTTATGACTTCTTTAACTTATGTTTTCTGGCCCATATGTAATATGTATAGTATATTATATTCCTATCTATATTGTATTAAAAAACATTTCAGCTGAGGGGCGTGACATTTTTTTACACTTGAAGGAAAATAAACATTTCTTCATTGTTTTATAGCAAAAACTCATCCAAAAATAATATGGGGTTGTCCAAATTGTGTAAAAAGTTAAAAAAGTCTTATCCCTAATATATATATATATATATATATATATATATATATATATATATATATATATATATATATATATATATATATATATATATATATATATATATATATAAATTAGCAGAAAATCACTTAACAAAAAATTTTTTCATTTTACACTGTGTGTATATATATATATATATATATATATATATATATATATATATATATATATATATATATATATATATATATATATATATATAATATATATAAATATATAAATTAGTAAAAAATCTTTTAACAAAAATTTTTTTTCATTTTACACTGTGTTTCATCAGCAAAGACTCATCAGAAATGAATTATCAAATTAATAAAACTTCAATTTATACCAAAAAATTAAATTACAGGAAGTAGCAAATGTTTTAACTACTGTAAATTTTCACACAATTGTGGAATTTGCTGACACTATTATAAAAAGAATTCTTTAGAAATGATTACTTATGCTTTTTTTTGAAAAAATATTTTTAAAAAAGGGGGGATTTAATGTAACTATTATTTGAGCTAACTTATTTTAATAGTTTTTTAGGAGAAACTTATTTTCGTGCCTGCATTTAGAAATCAATTCCGATTTTTTGTTTAACAAACATTCTTGGTTTGCATGTGTAATTATTTGAAATTTTTCTTGTAGACATAGTATGCATTTTTTGGAAATATTGTTGTATGCAGGCACTGTTCTTAGGATGGACCAATTCAGTATAAAATCATCAATATTTTTATCTTTTAGTTAACAATTACAATTTTCTGTAGTTTTTTCATATAGGATTTCTTTTTTATTTAACAAAGCATTATTGTGACTTTTTATAATTCTTTCCATATATTTTGTGCAACTGTAGCTAACTTTAATTGTATTTCGATTAAAAATTTTATGTAATTTATTAGAGGGAGGGAAATGCTTATCGACCAATTTTAAAAACACTTTTCCTATGTTAGTGGAAACATTTTTGCTATATGGGGGGGAGGGGGGGGTTTGAACTAAATTGCATTTCTAATTTTATTCCGTTTTTTTGTATTCTTTTTTTCAGGGTCAAATTTTAGTTCAAAATTTTTACTAAAATTTTGAACTAAAATTTGATCAAATTAAATCAAAAATGCAAAAAAAAATTTATTTAGATTTTGAACATATTATATATATATATATATATATATATATATATATATATATATATATATATATATATATATATATATATATATATATATATATATATATATATATATATATATATATATATATATATATATATATAGAAAGTAATAGAAAATCACTTAGCAAAATTTTTTTTTATTCAACACCGTGTTTCATCAATAAAGATCTTTTCTCTTCCAGTAACTTCCAACTTTAGTAGTGGTTGCTTGTAGCCTTGTTGGAAGTGAAGATGTTTAAAAAAAAAACATTAACTTCCAGATTCAAATCCAAGGCAGAATATCAAGATTTTGTAGATTTACCAGAACAGTTCACAAGTACCAACAAGAACTACAGCAAAACCAACACTGCAACTAATTTAGTGACATCTTCAAAGTAACAACCAGCAAAGCAGCAATAATTTTATAACAGTTTTTTCAAGATGAGATCATTATTCAAACAGCTTTACAGTCTGGTATATTCAGATAAACTAATAAAGAAGCTGTCAAAGAAGAAATGAAGGAAATGCTATATTTAGAAAGCTATTCACTGCACTTTGATGGTAAACACCAAGAATACCAAGTGTTAGTGTTGAAGAATCAAGAGAGACAAAAAAGAAGATACTGCTAGTAAAGGTATTACAGCTATTCTCAATGAATACAATTTATGGAAGAGTATAAAGATGATTGTAGCAGACACTATGAATGAAGAAGGAATGGTCAGTCAGTTACAAAGATATTTTACTGTAAAGAAACTAGAAGAACCAAAACTCATTGGTTGTCAACATCATATTCTCGACCAAGTCCTTTGTTTAGTAATGAAAGAACTTGAAGGCAATATTATGTTGCCCAATAACCAATATCTGTTTAACCCAGAATTTGTAAAGAACTACAAACAGCTCAGGAAGAAATTCTAAAATAGTAAAGAGTTTTTATCAGGATATCCTGTTATGCTCACCCTTAATGAACAGACCATTGATTTACTGACCAAATATACTCTGCAGATGTTTATCAGATGCTATGTAGTAGCTTGCATGGTCAGGGAAAATCATTAAACTCAGTGAAAAAATTATTATATTCAGGTAACTTGTCTTTGTTTTGCTTTATTTCAACTTTATTATTTCATTTTTTTAATTTATATTTTTATTAGTTAACAATTTCGTTTTTTTGAATTATTTTATTTTGTCATATTTATATATATATATATATATATATATATATATATATATATATATATATATATATATATATATATATATATACATATATATATATATATATATATATATGCGATGTATTCTGCGATGTAATATATATATATATATATATATATATATATATATATATATATATATATATATATATATATATATATATATATATATATATATATATATATATATATATATATAGATATATATATATATATATATATATATATATATATATATATATATAATGCGATGTAATATATATATATATATATATATACATATATATATATATATATATATATATATATATATATATATATATATATATATATATAATATATATATATATATATAATGCGATGTAATATATATATATATATATATATACATATATATATATATATATATATATATATATATATATATATATATATATATATATATATATATATATATATATATATGCGATGTAATATATATATATATATTGCGATGGTTTGACAAAGTTCTAACTGACATTTTTTCCAAAATTGAGAATATGATAATAATGGACTATTTGTATCATGGCAAACAAAATAAACAAAAATTTACTGCGATCTAGAGTAAAATAAGCAAACTACCAATGTGCCAAAGTTCTATCTGCAGGTTTAATTAACTAATATTTAGTTTGACAAGGCTCCAACTAACAGGTTAGGGTAAACCATAACTGCAGACCATTCCAAATTTTTTTCATTTAAATATATTATGATAGAGAAGTTCATTCTCATCAAAAACTATATGAAAAAATTGGTCTCAATGTTAACGTATAGTGTTCTAGTTTGATGTTGATGTAAAAAAAAAAAGTATATTGCAAAAATGCTAATATTTGCTATTTTTTATAAATCTTTTTTATAATATTATATTGCATAACAAAAAACACTGGTTTCTATCAGAGTTGAAATAACTAATTAAAACAAAAATAAATGGGTTTTATAAGGTAAAACTCTTTTTTAAAATTTTATAATAACAATTCACTCTTCTCACAAACTTAACATTTGTCGATGTACCCTTAACAGATGTCGATTTTGCAATGCATTTTGCAACGCATATCCTTAACTGTCAGTCATTGTAAGGTTGTTTAACTGTCGAGCCTCAAACAGTTAGTCATCCATTACCCATTGCTCATCTCTAACAGTCAGTTAATGAATGTATAACTTTAAATATAGTTGATGAACAAAATAATATAATTTTAATTTACTACATCATATACATTAGTAATATTTAAAAAAATCAAACAATTTTCAATAAAATGTTTATTATCAATGTTAAAAAGCAGGCTGTGTTATAAATAAAAAGATTTTAAAAATATTTTTTAAAGTAAATCAAGTTAGTAATGTTGGAAATAAAACTACTTTTTATGAGTGAAAGTAAAGTGTGATTAATTTGGTAGGATATTATACAACAACCAAACAACAATACGAGCATTATGGGCTGAATCAATGGTAGGCAATACCGACAAGCATTTTTCTAGTGCCTTTTGCAAGATATTGGATGTTGTGGCAGAGGTAAAGCATCATGAGCATTTTAGTTACTTGGTCTAATCACTGCGCCCTCTCAAAATCAGAACAGTGTAATATCAAATAGTGTGTTATATTACAAAATACTTACTTCCTAGACATATATGTTACTACAAACATTTATGTCATTACAAAATAATTACTTCCTAGTCATTTATGTGTCCAGAAAGTAGATCATGCGCATAATTAAATTGAAAAGCTAAAAAGAATAGCTTATTTTTATAGTCCACTTGGATTGATAAAGACCTTTAAACAAGTTAACAGAAAAAAATCCTTATCATTATTAATATGTTAATCAAACAAATCCACATGACTTCAAGGAATATTGTTTAACAGCAAAGCTATTTAATTACAAGTTAGTTCCTTTTAATATTGCTATACTAAAATTATATATCCATGATTGAAATAAACCTATGATTTATGCTAATGTCAAATTTAATAAAAAAAAACAAAAAAAAATGCTGGCACTAGTCCATCTTCTGGAGTTTTGTTAAATCAAAAATTTAAACATTCAAATTTTAAGGCTGTATTTTCTTTTGTACATCTCCAGGACCAAGAAGACTAACCAGTGGTTCTTCACTTATAAAATGACAATGAAAAGCTTTTAAGCTTTTATTCTATAATATATTTTTTATCAATTATAAAAGTAGATTAAGTTATGTGAATGGAATTGAACAGAAGAATATGATAGTTAGATATGGTAATTACCATTTATTATACTATTGTTTCAGTTAGAAAATTTAAAAGTAGTTAACTACTTCAATCACAAAATTTTAAAGTAGCTAAAATGTTTCTAACTACCGTTATAACTGTAGTTAGAACCTTGTCATAGTGAAGATATGACTATTTCACTATGACAAGGTTTTAACTGCTTTTTGGGGGTATTTATTTTTCAATAAAGATTGAAACATTTTTTAGTTACAAACAGTGATACTAAAGCCAAATTTTTATGTTATCATGGGTGAAAAATATTATCAATTGATACTAATAAGTTTTTTATGGTAGGTACATAACAATTTTTGACATCAAATTACTCAAAACTATTCATGGATCAGTTAGAACCTTGTCAAACCAATGTGACGATATATATATTTCAACTTATGAACATATATAGCATAATTGCATAGAGCACGGACCTGATAAACTGTCAGTTCATAGTTCAACTCCTGCTGCAAGCATGTGTTTTTTTTGGTATTTTTTATTCAGTTTTTTTTAGAGTGTACACATGGGTCATGATTTTAACTTAAGTGTCTGAGTTTATCATTTCTAATGTACGTGCAGTACTTATATTCTAATATTATTTTGTTCTTTATTTTGTGTCTTTATTTTGTTCTGAATATCTGTTCAATATATCTTTTGAACTTTTTTTTATCCTCTCTCTCTTCCTAATTTTCTAGTCCTTTTCCAGGTCTAGTCCTTTGATGCATACTTTTTTAAATATGCAGTCAAGTATATAAAGAATTGAAAAATTGTTGAATATTAACATAATATGCTTATTACTTTATCATGGGCTGTCCATTGATTACATCAACAAAATAGGAAGAGGGGGTATGAAAATTTTTTAGGGAGAGGAGAATTTTTGACAAAGGGGAGAGGGGAGGTTAAGAAAAGGTAATGTCAACAATGATACTTTTTTAAATAAATTTTATTATTTAAAAAAAAAAAATAATAATGTTTTTTTCCAATTTTAATTTTATTTGGGAAGGGTATTCACATGTTGACATTTTTTATAGGGAGAGGGATTTAATCCTCTATTCAATTATAATGCATAAATATAAAAACCTGTTGGATTTAAAAATTCTGTGAACTCCTCTGTAATTCCTTCAATTGATTTAATTCTAACTTTTTTCAATGTATCTGGGCCAGTAAGATGAAAAGATATTATAAATGTTGTATTTTCAGATTTGATCTGAGCTGGTAAAGTAAAATAACAAACAGTTTCTCCAACTTCAGCTGTTATTTTATGGATATCATTTGGACATCCATAAAAAGCTGTATAAAAAAACAAAAATAAATACATTATGATTAATATATAAATATACAGACATATCTATTTATTATACAGTATGATACTTTTCCAACTATGAGTCAAAATATCACACACACACACACACACACACACACACACACACACACACACACACAAACTAAATAAACCATTATGAATTAAAATATTTAAATTTTATTTCATTTATTATTAATAATGAATGATATACAACAACACTATTATATATTATAAATATTATTATTTACCACTTGCTTCAACAATCATTGAGTAGTTTCCAGGCATCCCAATTAAAAGAGACAACAAATTAGATGAATACATTGCAAGCCTATTATTTACTAGTAAACCAATCACTTTCATATTACTTAAAGAAGAAACAGTAGTTTCAAATGGTGTATTTATTTTTACTTTTGAGGGAGGTCTTTTGGAAAATGAAACATTATAACCAGAGGAATCATAAACCTTAAACAAAAATGAAAAAAAAAATTGTTTAAAAAAGATTTCATAGCAATAAAGTTAAATATAATTAACTATTTGAATGAAACCGCAATAAGAAAAATAAAACTACAACATGAAAAAAAAAACAATAATGGCATACTGAAATGCAATAATCACTATCACATTTTTTAATTGTGCCTTCACCACAAAAACAACTTTTTGTCTCATTTTCAAAAGCAGCCAAACTACTTCCCTTGCATCCACACATTGTTATACAAGTAGATAGCTCTGTTACACCTTCAAAGTCTTCATATTGGGGTAAAATTTTATTATCAACAAGCTTGTAAAAGTTAGTAAAACTTTTAATGGTATCTGAAAACAAACATAAAAAAAGATACAAAAAAACTTTGACACTTATAGTATAAAAAAAAAAGAATGAATAAATTGATAAAGTACACTTACAATCATCAGAATTTAAACCAAGAACTTTCTAAAAATAAACATATTACCTAGTAGAAAAAAATTTACATATATCTACTAAAAAGTACATAAATCAACTACAACTTGATTATTTTAACCAATTTTTTTCGCAATTTATAAAAAAGTGTCATATACAGAGTATTAACTTTACCACATGGTCACAATAGTACAGGATACTATTGTTATTTTCATTTCAAATAATTTCTTTCACTTTTTTTTGGTGAAAAATCAAAAACAGATCCTGAGAACAAACATTTTTTTGAAAAAAAATCATTTTTTCAAAATAACATTTTTTCATAATTACACCAATTCAAAAATATATTGTATAACAAGATCCATTAATCTTAAGTTACTAAATGAAGTATGCTTTTAAATTATTAAATCTAATATTTCATTTCAGAAATACTTTATTATTTTGTATTTCATTCAAGAAGGCTCTAGAGAATTTTGAAAACTCTTTAAAGCGCCAACACAAGCATGTCTAACATTCCACACTTCATGATCTTGCTATAAATATATTTTTGCAAAAACCTTTTTCCTTATAACTTTAAAATGGCACTCTTCCTGACATTTTTAAAAAATTGTCAATTAGACAAAACTTTGATTTTGTTTAATTTAATAACTTTTAAAATACTTTTTTATTATTTAATTTACATTGGCTTAAATCATTTCTTATTTAATCTTTCTTATAGTGTTATAGCTAGTTTTCAAAAAACATTTTTGCAAAAGTGCTAAAGTGTTCTTTATTTAGCACTCTCTAAACTTTTTAATAAAATGACTTTTTTTTTTCTTCACCCTTTAAACTAGACTAAAATTTAACATTTAAGTGTAAATTTGTAAATTAAAATGTATGTGTCTGTTTTTTTTTTAAAACGCTAAAAAATCTTTATGACTAAAATATAAATAAAATAAGTTATCCAGTAAATATCCATTTACATGTTAATTAAATTATATTTTTTTTTGAGTGGGGTTTCATTATTACTTTCATAATAAATAGAACTTTAAAACTGAGTATTTTATTTTATCATAAACAATTTTGAAAATTGTTTCTTTTAATATTTGCAGTCATTTTCTAAGACATTTATGTAAATATAATACTAGAATACGATTTCAATACAAAGCCATTATTTATTGACAATTAAGAATTTAAAATGATATATTATGAGCCTTTCTGAAATGTGAATAGAATTTCAATTAATAATTGTAAATTTTTAATTGTTTTTCTTTAAAGTAAAAATCCACCTTTTCTCTAAGTTAATTATTAACACTTTTCTAAACCATTATATATTGACACTTAAGAATGGCATTTCAAATGATATATTAACTTCTTTTCTGAAATTTGATTTAAATTTAAATTTTTAATTTGTAATTCACCTTTTCTCTAAGTTTTATATTATTTATTTACTTTTTAATGGTGCTTATAGGTTGTACCAAAGTACCCAATAAGTGGGGTACCTTGGTACAAATTTCTAATTTTACTTAAAAATAGTCTCACAAGTTTCATTTTAAATTTTACTTCAGGGCTGTAGAAACAAAAATTATATGGGTGGGAACAATACTACTCCAAAAGAGTTTTATTATTTATTTATTTTTTTTTTTTTAGTCACTTTTTAAGTCAATTTCTTCAAAATTATTTATATAAAAAATTATTGGGGGGGCAAATGTCCCTGCTGCCCACCCGGTTGCTATGGGCCTGTACTTTTGGTAATAAATAAATTTAATTCTGTATGTATGGATTATTATGGTCTTATCTATAACTTGCTAAAAAAAAATATGTCAAAAAAATAGTTATGACACAAAAACATCATAGAGCTCTATTCTCTTTTACTCTGAAATAGTATTAAGGTCCAAGGGGTTTCTAAAAAGAGTTATGAACTTTTGGTACAAAATTAACAGGTGGGACGTTTATTTGAAACTTCTGAGCAACAATATAACACATTGCTTTTATTAATTAATATTTTAGTATTCAAAATATTTGTTCAAGAAACAAAAGTTTAACCAAAATATATTAAATTTGACTTTCAAATACAAAATATCTCATTAAACTATAAAAAAATGTATACAATTATACCAATTTTTGAATGGAACCTTCCAATTTTGAGCTTGACTAAATGGCTGATTTGTAAATCCTCTACCACTGCTTTGTATGTACCTCTTCCACTGTTTGAGTAGTATATGCACATCACATAGCAAAGCGGATATATTAGGAGTTGACTTTATTTAATATTTTGGCTCCTATAACATGGAAGCCTTTATTTCCTTGTCTAATTTTGGGTTTTTAACCATAAGCTTTGAATCTTCATTTATTGTAAACATGTTAGTCAAAGATGGATGTGACCACATGCAGTAAGCTATCAGGGTAATTTTATCTGCAAATAAATAAGTTTCAGTTGATGATGCTAGTGGAAGATCTTTTATGTAGGTTTTGAATAGTTCTGGGCTGAGGTACTACCTTATTGTACACCACTTAATATTAGCTTTCATGGAAGCCATGGATCAATGGATCTATTGAGTAAACTTACTTACAGTTTAACGATTTTTCGCTTTTAATTATATTTTATTTTTGCTATAATTTAGCATCAGAGCTTTTGAATGATACCAAAGCGATCTATCTTATTAAAGAGTTTGTTATTAAATAGAACTTTTCTTGATTAAATTTAAATAATTCAACTAAATATATATATATATATATATATATATATATATATATATATATATATATATATATATATATATATATATATATATATATATATATATATATATATCAACTTTTTAAATTTCCCAGAAATTGTAACTTCTCATCGGTCCGATTTTGTTTTCTAATATTCAGACCAATGAGGAAACCCTTATCGTGTAAACAAACGTAAAAAAGTAAACAAGACTTGTTTAATTAAACAAGTTTAACTTGTGTTTATTAGACAGGGCTGTCGAGAAGAGGGGGCCACCGGGACAGTTTGTCTCGGGCGGCAGATATTCAACGGGTGGCAAATGAAGGTACCTAAAAAAAAAAGGTACCTAAAAAAAAAAAAAGGTCCTTCATATATAATATAGGGAAAATTTGATAAATAAGGGCGCCAATCACGATTGCTATCCCAGGTGGCGTGACACTCTCGGCGGCCTTGTTACTAGATGAGAGTTTCATAGGTTTTGATAATTCGGCTAAGCAAAATTAAATGGTTTTGAAAACATCGCTAAATGTACTTATAAGCTTTAACAAACAAGAAAAAATGTTAGTTTTAAGAGAAAAAATCAAATTTATAATGCTAAATGGTGTTGTTCTTTTAATCGTGTTTTTTAAATCGCGTTCAGGTGTTTTTATGGGCTTGGTTGTTGTTTTGAAGGTTTTTTTTGAATGAACTATGAAAATTTAGTCCATTATGAATATAAATTCATATTTTAATAAACAATATAAACAGAGGCTATTTTAGGGGTTGTTAAACCCCCCCTCTCCCCCCAAGAAGGTGATTTTCAGTTGTAGTTGGTTTTATTACGAATTTAGTCGGTGTCGGCTATTTGACATAATTTAGTCGGTTAAATTTTAGTTTTAAAGATTTTTTTTTTTTTTAGAAGCTAGTCGGTACTTTTTGAGGATTCAACCCTCCCCCCTCATTTTATTTGTTGAATCATCTCTGAATATGAATATAATACAACGGATATAACTCACTATATCTTGCATTCTATCGTTTAAAATATTGGTGAAAGTTAGGCTGATATAGATATCGGGTAAATCTACTATTATTTTTTCGTCTAGAAATTTTTACCTAAAATAACAAATTTATGTATAAAAAGAGCTAAATTAAACTGTGTTGGTTTTTAGCTAGATGTAACTTACTGTGAGAGGACACACACAGTGAGAGGACATACACAGTAAGAGGACATACACAATCAGAGTTTATTCTGCTGTGCTACAATTTAATGAAGCTACTGAGATATTATTAGTATTTTTAAAGTATCTAATTTACTTGAAAATGAAATTATGAAAGATGTTATGTAAGAGTTAATTAAGTAGTTCATTAAGATTAGAATCAAAAAACCGCCAAAAAAAGACTTACAGTAAAACATAAAAAACTTTTAGACAACGATGAAAAATACAATTTCTAAATAACTCTCGAACTTTCCTTATTTGTTTGTTTTAAGTAGATTATTAAGTGTTTCTTATTTTTAAAGTTTGCAGTTTATGTTTAATTTTTAAGTATGATGATTCTTGTGGAAACACAAACCTTTAAAACACGATATATCAGCTATAATTGTAACGATAAAGACAGCAATATGGCCACGAAGATCGCTAGCTTTTTTAAGTTAGCGAACAGCTTTCGATATTTGTAAAGATAAAAATAGCAATTTTGCTACGAAGACAGCTAGCTTAATGAGCTAAAGACCCATTGGCTATTGTAGCTAGCGTCATATCGTAATAAAATCCCTGTCTAAAAAAGTTTGATATATAGCTATCAACCAGTTATAGATTTGTAGATATTTTGTAGCTGGCTACAAAGCTACGATAGGTAGCTTGCGACTCACGCTACATATTGCATAATTTAAAGTTCACTTATAGTACGCTAAACACTAAAAATCGAATTTTTAAAGATGTTAAAAACATTAGAAAAAAAAAATTTGAAAAAAAAATCGCTTGAAAATTGCTATAAAGCTAGCTAGTCGCTCGCTAGTCGCTCGCTAGTCGCTAGCTCATTTCCCTCCAGGTAGTTACAAAATTTTTTAACTGGCTTTTTTTATTATGATGGGTGAATAAAAATAAGCAATTGCTTTAACTCAGTAATTGGTCAGCTATACGTGAATAAAAACTTTAACAATTTTACTTAAATTTTTTATTCACGTAAAACTAAACTTAGCAATTCCTTAACGTAAAACTAAACTTAGTAATTCCTCAGCTTTTCGAGAATAAAAAATTATTTTTATTCACCCGACCTAATGAGTATTTTATATTGTTTTTTAATGGGAAAAAAAAAGTATATAATAATGAAAATGACTTTGAATAATGAAAATGACGTCATAATGAAAATGGACTTTATCTTAGAATATGCATTCTAAATTTATTTACGTAGTATAATTTTAAACAATTAGGTTTAAAACGCAAACATTAAAATTCAAAATAAAAAGTTTAAATTGGGTAGATGGTCTCCGTAATCTTACAAAAATAAACAAAAAAACTGCAGCGAGACCAAAATCGAGACAGAAATGAATAAAAAGTTTGGCAATTTTGAATTTTTTCTTGATTGCGGGCGGTCGTACGTTGTATTGCGAGAGTATGGGAGGTGGGGTTGTTCACGGGAGCCAAAGTTGAATTTTCGATTAAAAAAGAAGTTTTCGAAACTCTTTTTTCGTTTCGGTAAGTTCGAAATAATTTTAAAGTAATTAATTTTGCATCGAAACGATTTTTTATTTTCGTAAAATTTGCTTCGAAATAATTTTGCGATTTCGAAATTCTGAAAATATTACGGAAATAATTTTTTACTTTCGAAATTGTAAAATTTGCTTCAAATATTTTTGCGATTTCGAAATTCTGAAAATATTTTTGAAATAATTTTATACTTTCGGAAATGTAAAATTTGCTTCGAAATATATATTTGCGATTTCGAAGTTCTGAAAATATTATCGAAATAATTTTTTACTTTCGAAAATATAAAATTTGCTTCGCAATATATTTGCGACTTCGAAAATCGGAAATATTACCAAAACAATTTTTTACTTTGGAAATTGTAAAATTTGCTTCGAAATATTTTTGTGATATCGAAATTCTGAAAATATTACCGAAAAAAATTTTTTACTTTTGAAATTCTAAAACTTGCTTAGAAATATTTTAGTTATTTCGAAATTCTGAAAGCATTACACAATGTACAAATATTACTATTAAATTCTAAAATTTGCTTATAGTTATTTTATTACTAAAATTGTAGAAAATTTTATTAAAATGTTTTTATAAATAATTAAACTTTAAAAACTAACATAGGGGTCGTTTGCAAATCACCTCACATATTTAGGCCTAGCGGTATTTCGGATTATTTGACACTTTGTAACCAGGGGGTGAGAGAGGGTTTACAAATTTGTGACAAACAGGTGATTAAAACGGAATAAAATAAAATTACTAACTTTAATAAAACTCTAAATATATAGAAAATAGTACTATTTTTGGTACTTTTTAAAAGAAACTGCTACCAAAAAGCAAGGATATACTCAGAGCCGTGGATAGGCTCCCCACGCTCCTCCCTTAATTAGGAAGGAGGGGGCAAATTTAGTGGCTCTTTTTCAAATTTTAGAGGGCTTTTTACCGAATTTGGGGAGCTTTTTTAATTTTAGTAACAGTTTCTTTTAATTTTGGGGCCTTGGTTTTTGGCTCAAAGTTCTTGATTGGTGTTGCAAATATAACAATAACATTTATCAACTACAAGTAAACTTTCTTAAGAAATTTGTTTATCTTTATACAAAGATATTAGTTATTGTTATTAGTTACAATCCATTGATGCCCCATATACATCTGCTGCCTGGGTCAAATAATACTTTCTTCTTCACCTCTCTCGCCTGATCAGATTATGCTTCATGACTTTTTACTTTTATAAAATTATTCTTAGCGATTATATTTACCCTCACAAAAACCTTGAATAGTCTTTTTGATAGCTTGAATAGCATTAAAAAAAGTTTTTTTGCATGTCGTTTTGATTACATAAAAATTTCTTTTGAAAATACTTTTTTTATTTCAAAAACACAACGATTAAAAATCAAATTCATCCAAACTAAATTTGAATAGCGTCAATTTGAAAGAAAAGTTGCGTAACTTTAGACATAAAGAGTCTGTAAAGAATTTTATTTTTAATATCTGTAAATTTTTAAAAATAAAGTAGAAGGTCAGCCTCAAAAAATTAGCAAAAACTAAATTGTTTTTCGAACTTTTCTCTAAAACCTAATGAAGATAGACTGGTTATACAAGAAATATAGAATTTTGACACTCTCTTCTTAGAATGCATAGTTCACAGCACGCACGTAAGTCATTATTATTCCTCAACGGCATTTCCCTTGAGACCTTAAACGCATGACATGAAATGATTGTTGCAATGTAAACGGCTAATTACTCTCTAGTGGTTATTTAAAGATTTGCAACGGTTTCAAATCGCCTTTGCGATTTTTGTGTTACATAACTTAAAAAAAATGTAACTTTATATTAAAGTTATAACAATTTCATTAATATCTTGGTACGTAAGTGAAATAACATGTGGTACAAATTTATTTTAACATAAGTTCTAATTTGTTAATATTTGTTACATACAAACGAGTGAAAAAAAACTACTCGCTTTTTAGTTTGAATAAACAATGTCAAAAACAAATAAATCCGTTATTAAGAAAGGAATAAGAAAACGAAGCTTCGTTTGGTCATATTTCGAAACGGACCAAAAGAATCAAACAAAATGCAGCATATGTTATAAGATTTTACCTTACAACAGTTCGACCAGTTCAACTCAATCCCATTTATCAATTGATCTTAAATCAATTTTAATGCTAGAATTGAAAGGATGTCGTTTCATTGCAATTACTTGTGACAGTTGGTCATCATTGGATAAAAACAGCTACCTCGGTGTGACTTTTCATTTTATTGACTAAAATATGACTCTAGTTGACCGAAACCTGGATCTTAAGTTTATGTCTAAAATGAAAACAGCTGAATATTTATTTAATACGTTAAAAGAAATCTTCAATGAATGGTCAATCAATAATAAGATTTTTGCACTAGTTACTGACTCAGTGCAAATATTTTTTCTGCAGTAAATAAATTTGATGATAATGTTTTTAAAATTCCGTGTGTTGGTCATCGTTTGAATCTCGTAGTTAATGATCTTCTAAACGCGAGAGATATAACAGTAAAAAAAATTTTAAAATGGGTCAAAGTGTTACAAAGTAAAAGATTACAACGGTAATGGAAAATTAATTAATAGAGAAACTACAGAAAGTGAAGTTAAAGAAATTGAAAAAATTAACGAAGTAAAATAATAAATCGCCAAAGTAATTTCATTCAGGCACATTGTTGGTTCATTTAAGCATTCAGAGATTACAAAAAAAGTTAAAAGAAGTTCAAAAAACACTTCGTTATGAAACTAAAATAAAGTTAGTACAGGATAGCCAATTCGATATGATTGAATCTATATGAACAAATAAAACTGCATTGGATATGATAAGCATCGAATTTCAAAATATAAAAGACTATCTTCCCACTGCAACTGAATTTAAGGTGCTGAAGGATTTGTGTGATTTGTTACACCCAATTAAAGAGCTAACAAAACTTTTTTGCGGAAAGAAATATGTTACAGTAACATTCCTTTTTCAACCACTTTATTTTCTACTAAATGTAATACTTGAATCGCAACCTATTTTTACAGGACTAGTTAAGACTTTATTATAAAGAAACTATTAAGGTCTCTAAAAGGACGTTTTAAATACATTTTTGCAAATGATTTTTTTTTTAGCAGCTACTTTTATTGCAAATAATATTACTTTAGTTAACAACTAAAGACGAAAATCAATCAACTTAATTGAACTAGTAACAGATAAACCTTGTTGTAATTTAATTGAGAGCAATAATAAACTTGAAAAAATGATTACGGCCTGCAATACTTTCAGAGCTACGAAAATAGTGCTATTGAATTTTTCTAAGCTAATCAAAAATTGTTCCCGTTTTTGACACGGATAATATTTTCAGTTCCAGCGACATCCGTGCCATCAGAATGCTTATTTAGTTCAACTGGTTTAATAGATACGGAGCTATGGAATAGGCTTGCGCCGAGCTTATTGAAGCAGTTAGTTTTTATTAAAGAAAACAAGTAATCAAAAACATTTCTTTATTAAATTATTATTTAGTAAAAGTATATTTTCTAAATCTTAGTAATTCAAAGCACTTGCATTCTTTTTTTTTATCGAACAGCTTAATTAATTTTTTACAAACAGCTTGATTAATGACAATATGTTTTCTGCTATATTCTTTTCCATTCTGGAAAAAACACCAATATCCAATCATTGAGCTCCATCAGGGCAGGTGCAAGTAGGTGTGACGTGGTGGGGTGTCATTAAAATTTTTGTTGAGTAAATAATTAGGTCCTTTTTTTTTGAAATTAGACGACTGACCTGTCTAAAAGGTCTACATTTACCGACTCTTTTAAAAGGGTTATTTTTGCCAACTAAATGCACAAAAACTGCATTGAGGAAAGTGTGTGTGTGTGTGTGTGTGTGTGTGTGTGTGTGAATAATTCGTAAATTTAAATAAGCTTTCCCCGTCACTGAATGGTTTAGAATTTGTAACTTAGGAGGACTAACTTCATAGCTTGCAACAGTAGCATTTACGGTTATGATATTGCCTTTTTTTAAGAAATCTTGTAGTATAACCAACTAATTATAAATTTGATTGTTTTATCTTTCCTTAACTTGACGAGAATCTTTATGAACAAAAAAGTTATTAAAAGAGAGTCTACTGTTAACTTTCTATTAGTGATTATAGATAAAATTATATCATGGAAATATCATATTAAATCTAATGAAAATAAAATCGCCGAAATTACTTCAATGCTATATAAAGTTAAACTTTTTTTTAATACGGAGTCTTTGAAAATTATATATTTTTCATTTAGGGAGAGTTAGGGCAGAGTAGGTCGGATTTCTTTCTTTTTTAATTTGAGTGAAAGTTAAAATATATATTTTATCTTTGTCAAGGCTAAAGGATTGAGAAATATGTCCTTCATGATAAGAAATCACCAAAAACTAAATATTTATTATCTAACAGCTCACAGAAAGGTTTAAAGTGAGTTGTGTTAAGTGATTCACTGTACCCCAGTACTAGGGTACAGTGAATCAATTAACACATCAGCAATTTAGTGGTAGTTAATGGGGGCGTAGACAAATAATTTTGAGGATGAGGGTGTAAATATACTTATATATATAGTACACATACTTTTGGCGCACTTTTGGTAATTAAAATTAATTAATTTAAATTTTTTCTGATTGAAATAATAAAGAATAAATTTTATTGATAACAAAACTTATGCAACCATCTAAAATCACAAAAAAAAATTTTACCGGATAAAACTTATTTAACCAACAACATAAGAAATTTTTAAAAGTGAATTTTTAATTTTTATAAACATTTTAATTTTTATAAACATTTTTATCACAGTAAACCAACCGATTCACATTACCCAGATTCATGCTGTCCCACCATAAAAAATAAGGTTCAAGTTTAATTCCTTGGAACATGAGTGTTATTAAAGGAAAAGCAAAATGATTTTAACCATGATCTCCACAACAAACATAAAGATGGTAAGAACAAATTATTTTAGTTAGCTAAAAACATAAATTACCTACCAAAAACCGAGAGTCAAAAATTATGTGATAAGACCTATAAATAAAGATGGGTTATATATGCGCTCATAAACTGATTACATCATCGTGACGAACAAAATCATAATCTTTGAAAAAATGCTTCTTATTCACTGTGCCCCTCGATCCACTGTACCCCGACTTCCCCTATTCATAGTTATCTTTCCTATTGTAATCTTGCATGGGGAAGTACCAATTATGGGAAGCTCAAAAATATTTATAGCAAACAAAAACATGCATGCAGGATTATATTTGGCGTTAACAGAACTGTTAATGATGAATCTCTTTTAAAGAAACTTAATGTGCCTAATGTTTATAAACTTAATATATGCCAAGTTATGCTTTTTACGTTTAAATCAAAACATGCGTTATCTCCTAATATATTTCACTCTCACTTTGCAGAAATATCTCATTAAAACCCAACTGATTATTTCGTTATTCCAAGATCTTATTTAAAACTCAATTCATTTCAAATTCAATACAGTGGAAAAGTTTTTTAAAAAACATTATTAAAGATATAATTCTTCTAAACATGAAGTCATCTGTTCAGTAATATTTTACTATGTATAGTTGCTAACAATATGTATTATATATTTATTTTAATTTAGTTTTTTATTTCTTTTTTATTTCTTTATTTATTTTTATAGCTTAAATTGTTCTTTTTTATTTAATACATATCGATAAAATTGGTTTAGTTAATTATGAGATCTTTTAGTTTTTTTTTCAGAGCAATAAGGTTATCCTGTTTAGTAAGTTCTATATTTTGAGGTATTATTTTGTTGTATAAATAGGGGCCTTCCTCATTGTAAATTTTATTATACGGCAAAGAAAAAGATAACATTTAAGAAAAAAAAAAAAAAGAAACTGGTTAAGTTTTTTAAATGTTATGAATCATGGTGCCTCATTAAATTATATTCTTTGCTCTCTAAAACAGATTCATTACATACTAAACACGCTGGCGCCGAAATAATTTTACCAAAATAGTATTCTTTTGCGAAACATATATATATATATATATATATATATATATATATATATATATATATATATATATATATATATATATATATATATATATATATATATATATATATATATATATATATATATATATATATATATATATATATGGTAAATTAATTAGGCCCCCGGGTATTTAGTATTCTAGTATTTAGTATCCGGTTATTATTACGCAAATAAAACTTAAGGTATTAAAATTGCATTTATAAGTTATGCTTTTAAAATTAATAGCGTTAATTGAACGTTATTTTTTTTGGAATAAATTTAACTTTCTAAAATTTTTTTTCCGAAATAAATTAAACTTTTCGAAAAATAATTTCACTTTCGAAATTAATTTAGCTTATCAAATATCTTTTAGTTTTTTTCGAAATTAATTGCACACTTTAAAATTCTTTTTTTTCTTTCGAAGTTAATTTTACTTTTCGAAACTCTTTTTTTTTCTTTCGAAATTAATTTCACATTTCGAAATTCTTTTTTCCCTTTTGAAATAAATTTCCCTTTTCGAAATCCACCTTTTTATTTCGAAATTAATTTCACATTTCTAAATTACTTTTTTTTTCGAAATTAATATGGCTAGTTCGATTATTTTCGAAAGTTTTTTTAGATTATGAAAAAAAAGAAGTATTTCGATAACGTTTTAATCGAAAATTTTCGAAAATTGCTATTTCGATAATGAACCCTAATAAAAAGAACATAATCGAACTTATTGCCAATCACGATTCTTTACATGATTTTTTCTAACAATACACTTTTATTTCCAATTTTTATTATCAAAGGTGACTGATGATAAGATTTTATCTTCTTCAGGTTCTCCGGTCTTGTAACTATTATAAATAATGAAATGTACTTGTATTTAATATTTTTAAATATTTTATCGGAAATTACCTTTAATTATAAATGGTTGCTTGACAAAAATAAATAAATAAAAAAATATTACAAGGTTCAGCTTGGCCAAATTTAATGTAATCTCGTTGTATGATGTAACCATTAGTTAATCGTATATTAATCATTTAATCTTGATTATTTATCGAGTATTAATCATTTAAAATTTATTAGATAAAATGAAGAGCAATTTAGGCTTTTTAAAAGTAACTAATAAATTAAGCAATTTAGGCTTTTTAAAAGTAAATGTAAAAAATAGAATTTTCAGCAATATTCTACAAGTGTGAGCCTTTGGCTCACACTTGTAAAATATTGGCTGTCGCCAAACTTTAAAAAACTGTGGTCATATTTTAAACGATTGTAACCAAACATGCTGTTTAATGCTTTGTAATTTTTGTTTAGTTTTATTGAGTAAATTCCCCCGTTGTTATAATTAAATTTCCCCGTTGTTATAATTATTAACAAAATGTTGTTTTTATCTTTTTTAAAATAAATAATAATGATAGTTTAAAAAAAAGAATTTTTTTTTTAATACGAAAAAACTTACTGTTAAAAAAACAATTAAGCAACCAAGAACGGCACGGCCCATTTTGTGAATTTTTTTAACGTTTCTTTAAGCTTTTAGATTTCATTTGAGGTTTTTTTTCTTTTTTCTTGTGAAAACAGAATATATAAATTGCTGATTCTTTTTAAATACTTGCCTTTCCTATTTAAGTTTCGATATTCGTTTAATATTTAAAGTAACATTCAGAAAAAAGATTTTAAGTTATGTTTCATTATTCAAAAGATTCTATTACTAAAGTCACGTGATACAATCAGATTTATTCTCATATAGCACAAAAAGAGTTTTGTTTTTACCAAATATTTTCGATAATTTGTTATTTTACTTTAAAAAAATATATATCTTGTTCTTCTAAACACGCAAACAATTAAATGATTTTTTTAAATTGTAGGTTTGGTATTGACCGTTAATAATTGATTCTAGGTGAAGGAGCATCAAGCTAAACAAAAAGTTAAAATACCTTCGCACCAGGGTTAGGGTTAGAATTTGGTTTAGGGCTTTTTTAATTTCAAAATATTGTTTTTATATTTGGTTACTCAAAAGAATTTAAATTCAAATTTGTAATGGCCTATAAACCATTCAAAAAACGCAAAACTTTGAAACAACCATTTTAATTTGCTTTCACTGATATTTGAAATATCTTAGGAGCTTTACCGGTAAATTTTATAAACAGTTAAGCATTTTTTGCTTTTGCTTAAAATGTTCAAGAAGGCCACTTTTTTAATCTCAATTAGCACCCAATTTTCAGGTCTCCAATTAAAACATGGAATGTTGAAATGCGGAAGTTTTTATCAATTGCAAATTTTTAACTACATTAAGATAATTTGCATAGCAGCCATAGGCCAAACAACAGCAACAAACCAAACAACAGCAACAAACCAAACAACATCAACAAACCAAACAACAACAACAAACCAAGCAACAACAACAAACCAAACAACAGCAACAAACCAAGCAACAACAACAAATCAAACAACAACAACAAACCAAACAACAACAACAAACCAAACAACAGCAACAAACCAAACAACAGCAACAAACCAAACAACAGCAACAAACCAAACAACAGCAACAAACCAAGCAACAACAACAAACCAAACAACAGCAACAAACCAAGCAACAACAACAAACCAAACAACAACAACAAACCAAACAACAACAACAAACCAAACAACAGCAACAAACCAAACAACAGCAACAAACCAAACAACAACAACAAACCAAACAACAGCAACAAACCAAACAAAAAGAATATGAATTAGTTGCTGAAGACAATCTTTTTTATACTAAAAAATTTAAATTCAAAAAATTATTTCATTTTCGTTAGGTTTTGTTATTTATTCTAAAATGACAGAATGATATGATTGAAAACAATTATACAATTAAATTATTAGATGATGGTTTTATTGATATGAAATTGATGACAAATTGATCAAATTTAAAAGATTTCTGTTGTTTTTATTTCAGCAACTAAAGTGCAACAAAACAATAAAATTTTTCTTCGTTTGGAAAGAAATTCTTGTGCAGTTATTACATTTAAGATACAGATTATAAACTTCTATTATTTTTTAAATGTTGGACATCGGATTTATTTTTTTATTCTTTTCATCACCCAAATTACCGGTAAAAAATATCAAGTTTTTGAATATCATTCTCTGTTCTCTCATGTTCCATTCCATTCTTCATTCTCTGTTCTCTCATGTTCCAGAATTTAAAGGACTGGTTTAAAATTTCCGCTATATTATTTTTAATCATACTACAATCTAATATGTTATAAGTTATCTACATAAGTTCCAAGACGTATTGAATCTGAAAAATTCTTAAAAGAAAAAATTTCTACTTACGGAGATAAATATAGGTTTTTACGGAGATAAATGTAAAAAATATTTGTCTCCGTAAAAACTTCTCTTTTGACATTTATCTATGTAAAAACTGCTAACCTTTTTGTCTAAGTATCTAATTTTCTGCCGCGATTAAAAATATTACAACTAATAATTTATAACAGTTCATTTGAAACAAAAATTATGCATGAAGTTCTTCAAAAGTTAAGCGCAAAGTTCTTCATTGCATTGCAAAACTATAGATACCACAAAAATAACAACACTTTGAGAAACTGATAACTAATGTACTCGTACTTCTTTGAAAAATTAATTAGAGAAGCGAATTTGTTAGGGAAACAAGGAATTTTATATTGTAAAATTCATAAAAAATGTGTAAAAAAATTGATTCAAAAAGGTAGCACGGAAAGTATTTTTTTGCAAGTGTGGGAAAAATAGCTTACTATAACTTAACTCAGAACCTTATTTAACATCCCCCATGACGGGCTTTGGCTAATAATTGAAAATTTCGATACTTGCGATTTTACTCAAGTGATAGTTATTGTTGCTATTTGACCGAAGATTGTATTTTTGAAAAAAAGCCAGAAAATATCAGAAAATAATTTTGAGAGCAAATTATTCTTATATTTGTGCATAAATATTAATACTTTAAGTGAACTAAGTTTTGATATATTTAAGACATTCATGTTTTTGATTACATGGGTTTTCTAATCTCTTTAAATAGCTAATTGCTTTAAATGCGTGGTTTTTAAAGTTTTTTAAGTTCTGTTATCTTATTATTAATAGTTTTGTGTGTGCTAGATTAAGGTTTCTATTCATTGATCTTATGTTTATACTTAAGATACTCAAATCTTTATTATTTTTTCTATATTAAGTTTGTCAGGTTTGTAGTATGAGTTGTCAAGACAACTTATATTTATTTTAATCAAAAAACTACACTTTTTTTGTTAGTTCTCTAATATTTTAAAATCGGAGACTCAAATTTTTTAAAATTATTCAAAAGACTCTGCGATAAATATTGAGACAGTAGTAGATGCTATATAATTCATATTTTCAGTGTTTACTTGTAATATATTAAAGAACTCATGGAAGCAAAACTATAAAATAAGCTTAAAGCGCCGACGAAATACAGCATATACAACTAACGGTTAAAGTGGTCTATTTAGAATTAAAGATTAAAATTAAAAATTTAATAGTAATATCTATATAAGCATAAGTATAAGAGTATGACAGAAAAGAGTAATATTTAAACAAAAATTATATAAAAACGATTTTTGGGGTTGCGTAAAAATTGCCCCCTCCTTTACTTGATGGTCTGGATCCGCCCCTGTTTGCAAGTTCAACATTTAACAGATAATCGTTTTAGGCTTACCAATAAGTTTACCAACACGATGTGTTCTTTCCATAATAACCCGATCCACAATTTTGAGTTCTCCATAAAATAGCAAGCTTTTTTATTAAAGACATTATTAAAAGTTTTTTTATTTGCTTCTTTGATTCCGACAACTTTCAGATTATTACGATAGTGATAGATAGTAATATATATATATATATATATATATATATATATATATATATATATATATATATATATATATATATATATATATATATATATATATATTAGACTGCTTCATTTTGAGGTCATGAAAAAATTTTAAGTACCATGGAGTGTTATCTGTTGCGTTGACCCTTATTTTATTAGTAGAATTTTTTTTTTTTTTAATTTTGACCACTTTTAGGGGTTGCTCAAGTGCCTCAAAAGTCATATTTTAGGCTTTTTTACCCTTTTTTAAGCCCATTTTTCGCACGTTTGAGCAAGTACTAAAACTCAAAAAAATTGAATTTTTTTTTTTCTAGAGTTTTTTTTAAGTTAGAATAAAAAAATTAAAATGCATGGTAATTTTATTTTATTGAAATAATTTGTGTAAATTTATCTACATAAACGCAAAGTTATGCAATTGTTGCGCTTCGCGTTAATTTAAAAATGTTGCGTATTTGCTTAAACATGTTATGCAAATTACTTTTTAACAAAAACGATATTTAACTTTGATTTAAAAACGCGGGAAATAAATATAGATTACTCTTATGATATACTTACTCCATATACTAATTTAAGCTATTTACTACCGATTTATTCATGTCAGGGAAAAGTAAGAAAAAAGTTGACACAAATTTTTTGGTAAGGGAATCCAGGTCATCCTTACCAAAAGACAAGTTTGCTACAAAGCAAGAGGTTTTGCAATACTTCTTGCATTTGAAGGAGAAGTACCCAAAACAAAAAGAAAGTAGAATTATCCACTGTCCATTGACAAAAAACTTTGAAATCAGCTGCCATAATGAAAAACATATTTGCTGCACTCTTTCAAAGTTAATTACACCTTGGTTGAAGGGTGGATTTCAGATTTTACAATTACAAACAATTAGGTAGGTACCAAACTGTGTATGTTTTTTTATTTATATATTATTACTTATTAGCGGAAAATATTAATATAACTAATGTCTGCTGTTAAATAAGTTAATAAACAGAAATAAATGTGTTGTAAAATATACCGAACCTATAAATCACATTTTTTAGTATAAAGATAGAGAAGCTGATCCGAACCTGGAAACTGTTAAAAAAAAACAAAGCAAGACAAACTTTATCAGAGATTGAAAAAAGGAGGAGGTTTTTAACTCAGATGAAAAGTATCTTTTGGATTGCACCTGAGCTCGATACTCTGGTTGCAATCATTAAAGCTGATAGGAAACGAAAGGATCAAGACAAGACTGAAGATATTGCATTTTTATTAGACCAATTAGGAGATAGAAAAACTAGAATTGGTGGAATCGATACAAGGTACCTTTACTCTGTTAATAGGAGTTTATCCAAAATTAAAAGGAAATCAAATTTGCATGAAACCATGTCAGAGAGTGAATTCAGCTCAAATGGATCGGGGAAAGATGAAGGTAATGATGATTTTCCATACCCAGATCCAGAGTTAAAGAAAAAAGTCAAAAAAACTAATACTGTTATGCTTCCAAAAGATATTCTCAAGAGAACTGCTGATACTGCTGTTGGGGAAGGAATAAGTCATAGGCAGCATGCTTTCATGATTAATAGTATAATTGCTAAATCGGGTGGAAATGTAGCTGAATTTAAATCTTCAACCTCTACAGCATTACGCGCTGCAGATAAGGTCATTCATGATGAATCAAAGAGGATCAAGGATGATTTAAGAAGTTTAAGAAAAATCAATAAGAACATTTTAGTTCAACTCCATTTTGATGGAAAAGTATGTCATGAATATACTGATGGAAAAAAATTGGAACAAGATCGATTAGCAATATTAATACACGCTAACAAGAAAACGCACCTGTTGGGAATTCCACCCATTTCTTCTGGAACTGGCAAAAATCAAAAAAATGCAACCAAAGATATCTTAAATAGCTTTAACCTTACAGACAATATACAAGCTGTAACATTTGATACTAGCAGAATCAACGCTGGAAAAAAAATGGAGCTGTATCTTTACTGGTAAATGAAGTCTTTCAACGACCAGTTTTATCTATTGCATGCTGACATCATGTCAATGAGCTACACATAACACATTTCTGGAAAAATTATCAAAGTAGCATTACTTCTGGACCAGATAATCTGCTGTTTAAAACTTTAAAATTAGCATGGAATGATCTTGACGCAGACAACCAGGTAGGTTTTTACAAAATTAGCTACCATTTTGTGAAATATTATTTTTTCCAAATAATTTTCTTTTTCCAATTTTGAGTTCTTTGAATTTTTTTTTACGTTTTGAATAAATAAGGTTTTGAGAAGATTGACTATTCCAGAGGAAACATGGCTTGGTCATCAAAAGCATGAAAGCATAGCCGATAACTAGATATCTGAATTTGTAGGTATCTATGTAGTATGTACTTTTATGTTAAAATTTTTTTATAAACTTTTCTTTTTTAATTCTATTATCCTTTATTATACTAAAATATAAATAGGTTTATTTTATTATACCTAAATACTTATTATTTTATTTCATTTTCAGGATGGGGCTACAAGGAAGGACTACATTGAGCTGACAGAGCTTACACTTATGGTGCTTTCTGAGGACAGGTACAAATTTCGTACTCCCGGAGCAGACCACCGTGCCTGCTTTATGGCAAAAGTTAAGGAATTGTAGGTTCATGATAAAAAAAGGTTCAAGTTGCAAAAAAAAGGAATTTGTTTTACATTACCAAATATTAGTCTTTTTAAAAAATTAAAAAAAAAAGACTTTTTTTTATAGGTATCTACTACCTAAAACTCCAACTTATGATGGATGCTATACCTAGTCTGGAAAAATGGCTGAAGCATGAAATTACTGAAGTGGCAACTTTTGTCTCTGTTTTCTATACTACCTGGTTTCTCAAAGCTGAGCTATCCGCTGCTGCTCCAAATCAGGTAGGTACCAACTTAAAAAGTATAAAATATATATATATATATATATATATATATATATATATATATATATATATATATATATATATATATATATATATATATATATATATATATATATAATATATAATATATAAAAGGGTTCTAGTTTGAATAAAAAGTTTTGATAATTATTAAAAGTATCTAAGAAATAATTTTTTTTTAAAGAAAGATTAACAGTTTTTTGTTTTATCCAGGATATGAGAGCGCTTTGGCAAATGAATAGGTTTAAGGAGTACAATTTGATTGGGGCAGAACCAGCCATTAAATCTATCAAACGCCACACATGGTTTCTGGACCCTTACCTTATTGTACTAGCTCTAGCTGATGAAAAATGTAAAGAAAGAGGTGATATTGCTCAAAAACTATACAGCTATGAATTTCATAGTATGGATGAATATCCGTTAGCCCGAATAAGTGCTAACATAGAGGTCCTCAATTCTTTAGACTTCAGTGGACCAAAGCCTCCCAGCTTAGTTCATTTGGTCACAGAAAATTCGTGGCTATTGTTCCTTATGATAGGCCAAAGTAAAAGTGACTGTCAATGGATAAAAACCCCTCAAGAATATTGGACTTGCAACGATTTCTACTTAAAATTTCAGGAGGCAGTTTTTAATCTTTCAGTTGTTAATGATTGCTCGGAAAGAATCGTTAAACTCATTAAAGACAAAATTGATATTGCCCGAAAAGTAGAGAAAAGACAGGATTCACTTTTATTTTTGCATAATTACAAAAGGAAGTATGGAGGAAAAACTAAGAAATCCAAGAAAAAAAAAAAAAACAATATAAAAATATAACAACATTTTTAAAAAATAATTATGAGTTTTATAGAAATTTAATTATACAGTGGTTTTCATAAATTTAGACGCACTCATATTTGAGAATAGAAATTTTTAGTTTTTCAACGATAAAACAATGACGAAAAAAGATTTTGGTTTAGTTTTTTTTCTATTTATTAGATACAGAATACAAAATTTAAATACATACAGAATACAAAATTTAAAAAAGTTTACAAAAAAAATGAAATACTAAGTAATAATTAGGTACAACTACATGGTATGAAAAAAATTAGACAAAAAAAATTATTCATAAATTTAGACGCACGATACATTAGAAGGCGTAATTTATAAACCAATCAATACTTTATCCGCCTTTTGCTTTAATACAACTAAGAACTCTTCTAGGCATAGACTCAACAAAATTTTTGCACATCGTTTCTGGTACCCCATACCAGGTCTCCTTAAGGAATTCCTTCAGTTGAGTAAGTGTGGAAATTTGAACCTCTGCTAATTCACGGTCAATCCAAGCCCAAATCTTTTCAATCGGGTTTAAATCAGGTGAGTATGGAGGCCACGGTATTGTCATGATACTATTATCGTTGAACCACTCCTTTGTATAGTATGCAGTATGTGCAGTAGCGCCATCTTGTTGAAGTTTCCATGGTTTATCATTGAGCATAAGCAGGTCAATGGATGGAATTAAGTTGTTTTCCAGTACTTCTACGTATATTCTGGAGTTGATTCTTCCGGTGTATGTTTGGCACATACAAACACCTTTATAATTGAAGCATGACCTGATTCCTATCGAGCCTCCTACACTTTGTACAGTCGGTCTAATGTACCTGGCGTAATACTTTTCATGAGCCATTCTTTTGACTGCTATGTTAGATTTGCGATTGATAAGCTCAAAGTTACTCTCATCACTCCACATAATGTTTTCCTATTGCTCTATTGTTCAATACCATCTTTTACCACACCATTTTAGTCTCCTTTGTTTATCATATGGACGCAGAAGCGGTTTCTTCAAAGCAGTGTAGACTCCAATCTTGTATTTGATAAGTATTCGGCGGACTGTGCTTTGAGAAATAGATGTATTTCGCGTTGTATTGAATTCTGTGGTTGAATCTTTGTAACTAATTCTTGGATTAGCTCTGACAGCTCTAAAATGAACACTATCGTCCTTTCTGGTGGTTGACAAGGGTCTACCTGGCCTCGTTTTCTCGCTGGCACCACCAGTGTGAAGAAAGTTTTGTTTCGTTGTCCGAACGCATTTCTCAGAAACTCCAATTAACTTGGCAATTTTTCTATTACTTTTGGTTCCTTCTTTGATGTGCGCAATAATTTGCCATCTTTCACCTTGAGTGATACGTCTTTTGCCCATTTTTCGCGTCTTTTTAGTGCAAAACTAACTTAACTTTTGTTTATTTATTAAATAATGATTAACTAATTCAAGGTAAGTCATATTTATATAAGGTTTTTTGACAAAATCAACTAATTTAGGCCTATTAATGAGAAATATGGGGAAAAAACTACTAATTAACTATCGATTAACAAGATATAAGACTTTTTTGATTGTGCGTCTAAATTTATGAACAAAATAAAATCAAGCTTATCAATTAACTTTTTTGTGTTAATCGGTATAGAATGAGTAATAAACATCCTGTAAAAAAAAATTAAGGTACTCTATAATAGAGTTTCACTTCCTCTTGTAAATTATATATCAAACATAGCGGTAGTACTTTTATTTTATTTTTATTTTGAGTATTTTCTTACATAAATGAAAAAAAAATGAATGCGTCTAAATTTATGAAAGCTACTGTAAAGAAATTTGTTAAACAAAATTGCTAGACGTTTTATTCAATATAATTAGATTTTTTTTCGCTTCATGTAATTTAATGAAGTTTCATGCAATATAATAAATTTTTTATAGACCTTTAATGCTATATATAGATGTTTTATGCAACATAGTTAGGTTTTTTTTTCCAAATGGCTTAACATATCCATAAAGATATTGCAATGCGTAATATTCGGTAAAAATCTGCATAACTTTGCGTTTTTGTAGATAAATTTACGCAAATTATTTCAATAAAATAAAATTACCATGCATTTTAATTTTTTTATTCTAACTTAGAAAAAACTCTAGAAAAAAAAAAAAATTCAATTTTTTTGAGTTTTAGTACTTGCTCAAACGTGCGAAAAATGGGCTTAAAAAAGGGTAAAAAAGCCTAAAAAATGACTTTTGAGGCATTTGAGCAACCCCTAAAAGTGGTCAAAATTAAAAAAAAAAAAAATTCTACTACTACGCAACAGATAACACTCCATGGTACATAAAATTTTTTCATGACCTCAAAATGAAGCAGTCTAATATATATATACTAAAGCAGTCTATATATATATATATATATATAATATATATATATATATATATATATATATATATATATATATATATATATATATATATATATATATATATATATATATATATATATATATATATATTTGTAACTTATATATATGTATGTAACTTCATATATATATGTAATATATACGAAGTTACATACATATATTTAACTTTATATGTATTAAATATATGTAATATATATGAAGTTACATATATGTATGTAACTTTGTATATATTACATATGTATACATGTATGTAATATATATGAAGTTACATATATGTATGTAACTTTGTATATATTACATATGTATACATGTATGTAATATATATGAAATTACATTTATGTATACTTAAATATGTATATATATATATATATATATATATATATATATATATATATATATATATATATATATATATATATATATATGTATACACATATATATATATATATATATATATATATATATATATATATATATATATATGTGTGTATATATATATGTATATATATATATATATATATATATATATATAAAATCTGTCTGTATATATATATATATATATATATATATATATATATATATATATATTTATATATATATATATATATATATATATATATATATATATATATATATATATATATATATATATATAAAATACGATTTCTCTCAACACTTATAATTTTTTTATGTTACAGTAAGACTGTAACACTTAACAAGCTGAAGAAGCTGGTATCTAAAATCCAGCGAAAATTTCTATAATAATAAAAAAATTATAAGTGTTGAGAGAAATCATACTTTTGATGTTTTAAAATAATATATAAATATACTCTCACACAAGATGTTATCCTTTAAATCATATATATATATATATATATATATATATATATATATATATATATATATATATATATATATATATATATATAGATATATATATATATATATATATATATATAAACAAAATCTGTCATTAGGTCCCCGAATCTTAAAAACATTTCCATTTGAGACAGGATTGAAAAGTCGAATTTTTCAATTTTTCAATTTTTCAATACCTTTGTAATTTAAACTGGAAATTAAAAAAAATAAATAAAAACGTTTAGAAAGGGGCAAAAATATCTAACAAACTATCTATAAATATCTATTTAATTTTGAGAAAAAACATTGTTAGCAGGATTCTATATTTTTAGTTACAGCCATTAAAAACTTGTGTCACGGAATGAACGATAGGTTCCCTCCGCGACACAAGTTTCAATGGTTATAACAAAAAAGTTATTGTTTCACATGCAACACCTGAATTTAAATAAGTCTATATAGGTAGCATGTTAAGCATATTTTTTTTTTTTTTTTTTGAATTTCCAATTTAGTTTATAAATGTCATTCCTTTTGAAAAAAAAGACATTTCAATCCTGCCCTTTGGTACACTCTAAAAACGAGTCCGTTAAAATCATAACAGAGCATAGTCATAAGAATAAATAGTCTGGAAATAAAGGCCGTTTCCATTGTTTTGCCGTTTTATGTTGAAACTCGTATCAACGACCCGCTGAAGGTGCACAGAAAGATAAACAAAACTATATTTAACATTACTTTCTTTAAGAGTTTGTATTGAAGACTGGTTTTGAGATTTAATTTATATAGTTTTTGAAAATTTTTTGTATTAATTATTTTTCTTATCTGTTAAGAAAAGATTATTTAGTTTTAAAAATCTATTTTACATAGCTAAAAAAGTTATAAATAAGATATATATATAATATATATATTATATATATATATATAATATATATATATAATATATATATATTATATATATATCTATTTTTATGCTAATTATTTCATGCTAAATATATATATATATATATATATATATATATATATATATATATATATATATATATATATATATATATATATATATATATATTTATATATTAACATATTCACAACTACTTTAGTTTTGATTAGTAGATTTTTATACTTGCTCTGTTCTTTTAAGAACATTAAGCACTCTATTTTGTAAAATACATTTTAAAATTGTCAAAATGTAATATACTTTGATATATATTGTAATAATATATATCAAAGTAAATTGCATATTACACAATATATATATATATATATATATATATATATATATATATATATATATATATATATATATATATATATATATATATATATATATATATATATATATATATATATATTATATACTTATAAACAAGTTGCATTGGCTGAAAATTAGAGAAAGAATATATTTCATGGTTCTTCTAATAATACACAAATCTATTATTCTGGAAGCATTAAAGTCATATATATATATATATATATATATATATATATATATATATAATATATATATATATATATATATATATATATATATATATATATATATATATATATATATATATATATATATATATATATATATATATATATATATATATATATATATATATATATATATATATATATATATATATATATATATATGTATATATATATATATAGTAGTATATTAGTAGAATTACTATTTATAAATATTCATGAAATTATTTTTCAGAATATTTATATATGATATGATATTATATAATAAGTTATTTAATTATCTTCACTTTTTTTTTCCAGATGTTTGTAAAATGGTTTATTGTGTTGTGTCAATAGATCAAAAATCAGTACTAATGTTGATTGATTTTTTGTTCTTTGACACAAAAACTTGAAATTTGGTAGAAAAATTTTGCTCTTTGACATACTGGGAAAGAAAATATTTTTTCAATGATTGGATTTTACTATTCATGACTAATAAGAAGTAATTTTTATTAACGGTGAGTAAATTTTCCAAGTTAGTGTAATATTGGTCATATAAGCATATGTATTTAAGTTTGATGTTTTTAAACATTTAACTATTATGAATATTAAGTGTTAGCTTTAT